>JARHVA010000783.1:1035000-1207500 GCA_037957365.1 Torreya grandis | reverse complement strand
GTTTTCCATCAACTTGTGGATCTTGTAAGTAATACCTAAATCACACACTATCTAATCATATAATGGCTCATTTTTACTTAATTTACATTATTTTATGTTTATTATTCCCATATATGGTATCATGGAAATATATTCAATCATAAGTACCATGTATATCATGAAATTAATCTCTCTAGGTGGGAAAATTACAAAAAATTCTCTTAGAAACACATTAATAAAGTAAAAATTAATGGTATGATTATCTAAATAATAATTCTTTACTCCTAATTTGGTTTTTTTATCATGATGATAATGCAAACACCTTTAAGTGGTATTTAATTTCTAAGAGTTCTACCTGAGACTACCTATCCCTGGCTTAACCCTAAACATATCTTAGGGCCAATTTTCACACTTATCTAGCCTTTGTATCGGCCACATGCATCCCTAGTCATCCCTAAAGTAGTCTCAGACCCTCATTTTTTGATCCTAGACCTTTGTGACTAGTTTTCTACCACTTGGGCACTATAATCATAATAAGAATAGTATCACCACATAACACTAGTGTCCCAATGATGGAATTAATGTCTTTTTAATTTCTTTTTCATAAATATATATATTTTCAAAAATTAAACTTCTTAGGGTCAACCTATACCTATTTTAACACCTTCACAAGTATCATAATGGTATAAATACAAGAATTTTATCCCTCTAACAACTAGATGAAAATCAGATGTAAAATAGACATTCAAACTCATAATAAATTGTTTACAATTAAGGTCATCAATCCCTATTCTTCCCTACTTATGTATACTACCATCTATAATAGTCCTAAGATTAAATTACCTAGATTTATAGTCTTAAACACATTCAAATCAATTAGGTCCACTATAATATTATATTCACTTGAAATTAAACCAACACATAGGTGGGGAGAACTTCATCAAGCTTGATCCCTCCTCAGAGTATTGGTATCTAGGAAAATCTCATTACAATGAGGTGTTGAGGATGTCCAGCCTACCCCACTAACACACTATTTATCTTATATCAACTAGATGCCCTAGTAACATAGAGGATTAGGATTTTATCACAAATTCAATTAAAATAGACAATATATAGTGTTTCAAAAATCATATACATAGGAGAATACCTCATAGATACAGACATAGGTGCATCCAAAAGCATGGAATAGTCCTGCATAGAGGACAATGACACCAATATAGGGATACTACCACTATATTTCCAATAATGGTGCTACTATCTAATTAGGTAACAATTATTTAGGAAGTTTTATGACACTAGGATCATGTTTGTGATACTTAGACCAATGTTTTCCTTAGTTTCTAGCCTCTAGATCATCTATCTCAATTATTTTCTAGGTACGTTATTACTTACGCTATTTATTGTTGCTTTTAGAAAGGTCAAAGTTAGTCAATTATGTAACAAGTTAGTGGTTTTATTTATTTCATATTATTATCCAAATTTAATCTAATTGGCTCTTTAGCAACATATTATTTACATTCATCTAAGTCTTAGAAGGTTAAAACATTTGGTGAACCTGACTTACTTCAAATATTGCATAAAACCTAACCCTAGGTAACCCTAGGGTTTAAATTTCCAACATTCAAATTTTAGATAAATAATTTTTCTAATTTTATTTTATATAATCATGATAATCATGATATAATAAGTTTATCACTTTTTGTTTCAAAGTCTAATAATTTCATTTTCATATTTGTTCCCTTTATTTCAAAATGAATTCAAAAAAGACATAAACACATGTATATATGATGCTTTATATCAATTAAAATATATGCCATATTTCATTATATCTCTAACATTTTATTTTTCACTTATATGTAATATAATTAAGAAATAAATACTTCCATATATAGAGTATCCATTACATTAGCTAACAACTATGTTTCAAGTTTCAATGTCATATGTTATGCACAAGAAAAAATCTTCTTATCCTCCTCATCTCCATTAGGTTTATAAGTACTTTCCCTCTAACTGGGTCCATGATATCACTCCTACAAAAGGTGAAGAAACTTATAATATTATTACTAATTCTCATACTTCACCTTTATATACCTCTCCCCTATATGATTTGTTCCTACATGTTCAATAAGAAGTAACTAGGTTTACACTTTTCAGACTTTAAGGGATCAAATTATTAGTATGAACAAGCTAATATCATAATTAAAAAATGAAAATTAGTTATTAAGTGAAAAGGTTACATTATTGACAAATCACATTACAAGTATAAAATCTTTAGAATATGATATTGTAAACCATGTGTATATATCTACACCTAGAAAAGTTGTGCCCAACACCCTTTCATAGCTAAATCATAAATTAAAACACAATACATCTATTATAAGTGACTCAAAAATATTACAAGGGTTTAATAAGAGTTAAAGTGAGATATTAAGGGACATTATTAAATCTAATTTGATCAACCTACCTCATCTACACCTAGTGAAGATATCCATATATTATTATTCATATCATAGAATGTATGGGCACCACATTTATTCATGTTAAGCATTGGTAGGTAAAATATAATAGATAATGGATACATATGACTTAAACAATGATACATCATCTATATAACATATAGTGTCATATTTATACGTTTAAAAAGTGTTAAATTCAAAAATTGTACAAAAATGGTTATCAAAGCATAACTCAAAACAATAAAAGGTTCATAAAACATAATAAAAAAAAGAAATAGTACAACAAGCACAGGTAAAGAAATTAAAATATGCAAATTTACCTATCCAAAATAAGTCTCAACTTTAAAATAGTATGGGTTTGGTCAAAAATATCTATAATAGTTTGTTTATCATGGTTAGGGTTTGGGCAAGTAGGCCCAAGGCATCACTACTCCTATTCTAGTAGTTGATAATGTTAGTGAACAAGGTTTGGGATTTATTGAACATCCTAGGGACAATCATTCACATATATAGCTCATCAAGGAAAAATATTAAAATACATATGAAATTTTACATAAATAAAAATAACTTAAGTTATAAAGTTAAAATCATGCTAAGCCAACAAGCATTCTCAAAAAAGGCTTTCTATCAAAATAGCCTCCATATCACCATATGCCTATAATAAGCATAGTTTCAAAGGGTAAAATAATAATAATTATTCCAAATCACAATTCAAAAAGGTCAAATCCATAGTATGAGATAATTCCCTCTAAAATTTTAGGTGATTTTGATTCTTATGATGAACAATAGTCATATTCCTAATGCAACACCATTCCACTATAACATAGCAATCACACTATATGGAATATTACCATTCCTATTTTTGACACCAAAAATAGTGATAGTGAGTCTCCCATGAGACTCTCAATTATTATTTTTCCTTCCTTATTATACATACTTTATGTATTCAAAGGAAAATGCAACTAATATATTAATCAATCTTAGCTTAGAGAAGATAAATCCTACTTATACTTCTGATTGTTCATACATTAGATATCTAAGGTCATGAGTAAGATATATTCACTAGACCTAACCATGGGATATCTTACCATAATAACATCACTAGAGTGGGTTCTAAATCCTATAGTAAACTAAAACCATGCAATAACCCTAGATAAGTCATATGTTTACATATTCAAAAAGTAAATTAAATGTAAATTAAAGTCTAATCTAGTGCTCTCGAAATCTTGTGTCACAAAGTCAAGGTATTTAACAAAAAAGTAAACATGTATTTAATAATTATAATTAAGCTATGTATAGATAAAACCCTAATGTATGGAGAGATAAATATATTCAAAAGCCATTAATTATGATACTTCTATCTACTAAAATAAAGGCATAAAGTGAGATATACTTACCTTGAAGATGAACCCATTTAGACTCAATATCTCCCTTGGAAAAAGGTTCTTCACAAGAGGATGTTGTGGTTTGTAAAATTCACTAAGAAAGGCCAAAAAATCCAATACTTTCCCATAAGATAAGATTTTTTCCCAAGTATAAACCCTAAGCAATAACTCCTCAAGTAGAATGGTGGAATAACATATTTAAAAAAATTCAAATGATTAATTAACTATTGTTTATCAAATAAATGGAGAAATTAATGTGTATATATAAATAAATATAACCCTAAACCTTTATAAAATTTTAGCTGATAGGGTTGGCCCAATAGACTTGATATCACTAATTGATAAAAATATGTTAGGTTTTGGTATAGGTTAGCCAAAGCCAATCTAGACCTATAATGTGCTCTTAAATATTAGGATACAGGGTTAGCCTAGGCCAATAATGTAATGTAAATCATCAAAAAGGGTTTTAGGCTTAGGTAAGTGCTAAAGAAGATGGTGAAATGCTTAGAGGAGTGTGAAAGAGGGGAGGCAAGGCCTAGGGAAGTACATAGGAGAAGTATGTGTATATATAAAGTGGTAGTATAAGGGACAACAATCCTTTGAAGCACCAATAGTCTACCCATTCCTTTTTTGATACAACCTTTAAGGCATACACTCAGAGAGATTGAGACTTGATAGGTTATTGAAAGAGAGAAAGAATCATTAATTGATAAAGTTTGAAAATATTATGTGTATACATATGCCCCACTCTAAGCTCCTCACATGTCACATAGGTGCAATAGGGGATGGTGCCTCAAGGAAAATAACATAACAACACACAACACTAAAGCTAAATAAATTACAGTATTTTAAAGCATAAAATAATTTAAAGTAAATGACTAAAATGGAATAACTAAAAAATAAAATTAGTGTATGCATACCTTAGCTGACCTTTATCATTGAATGGTTATTTTTTGTGTTTGTAGTTTTGATTAGGAAGGGCATAGAAATGAGTTTGGACAAACCCAATGGTATAAAAATAAAGAGAAAAAATAAACAAATTGAAGATATCCAAACTAACTAACATGGTGTGGATAAGATGTACTTGAAAATTTGGTAAGTTACGGTGACAAATGTTAAGTTATGACCAAGTAAAAAATTAGAGTAAATTGGGTATCTAAAAATATAAGTCTACTAAATGACCAAAACACTCAAACAAGTAAACCTTAAGTAAGAAAGGAAAACAAACCAAGTCATACCAAGGATACATGTCAAAAATGACAATAAAAACAAAAATGAAAGTTTTAACAATATTTACTTAAATAAATATGGTCAATCAATGGTAAAATAACATTAATGAGTGAGGAGTGATAACACATACTCAATCATAGTTGGAAAAAGTCCATAAAAGGGAAAAATTGACTAGTGAGTGAGAATTAACAAGCCAACCTCACTCAACAATGGAAAAAGTACATGAAAAATGGAAATAGATGCAATTATCTAAAAAAATGTGATGTAAAAAATTGGAAAAAAATTCAAGTAACCAAGGCAATCCCAGAAATTTAAAGGAATGGTGTAGAGAAAGTAATCCATAGTCACTCGAGCATAGTATTGTGTTCTTAAGATAGGTAAAAATGAAACAAGGTAACACTTGAATGTTTTGAGATATGAGGAAGAGGGAATATAGAAGTGGAAAAATAGATTTAGAATCAAACTTTCCTATCAAGAAGGGAAATGAAATGGGTGGAGGGAGAAAAGAAGGAAAAAGTAAGGTAGAAAAAGTCTATATCGAAGAGAAACACTTAAATTAGGTTTGTCAAAACAAGAGGACTTTCCACATTAAGGAATTTGAAGAAATTATCCTAGCCACACAAATATTAAGTCACCAAATAAAGTAAGAATGTCATCCCATGAAGGCTAGATGCATGAAGATTAAAGTGAACCTACCTTCCCACAACATGTTACCTATTCCTTAGGACCCCTTATATAATCTTTGATCTACTTTAAATATTGGTTAATTACATGAGAAAGTATGTATCACCATAGATGATTTTTAACACTCCTATCCCAATCTACCGAACTACCATACCCCAATAAACCTTGGCTCTATCATGAGGCTAACTATGGATTTTGAGATTTGATTGGAGATAGGAGATGTGTTATTAATCATGTCTTTTGGTTTGATTTTGAATTTTGAATTTTTATGTTACTTTTTGACCATTTATTTTTGTTTCAAATGATTTAGCTTTTAAATTTTTAAGGCTTTTTTTATTCCTCCTCCATACATATTTCGAATAACCAACATGAATAATATACATGACTATCATTTGAAAGCTTTGGACTTGGTTTCTAAGAAAGAGAACTTAGAGAACATGGTGTCTAATATTATTATTGATTCATGTGAAATATAAGTGTTATCTTGAATTTGACCTTATTTTATCCAAAGTGAAATGATAGGAAAGGAAATCAAGAGGAATGAAACATGAAACAATTTGACTTACTTAAAATCTCAAGAAATATGACATAGGGTAAAAATGGATACAATGATAGGTAGGTATGAATCCTTATCATAATAATGTTGGAAATGTGGGAACACATGCTAACATAGGTTGTTCTTCACGTTTATCTACAAAAGAGATAAAAACTAAAATTGAGAAAAAAGGATCACAAGCTTGTAACCATTTATTAACATGTTAGAAAAAGAACACTAAATTAATTAAATATGGTGATTTTATGAGGAGGTCCTAGTCCTATCCATGGTCTTACACTATAAATCATAAAATTGAAACCTAAGAGGGTAAATAAATCATAATAAAAATAAAAATGATAAAGATGGTATTTTTGAGGAAGGCTTGGTTTGATCCATGGTCTTCCACTAAAACATATAAAATAGAAACCCAAAAGGGTGAAAAAAGTCATTGTAAAGTGAAAATTTAATAAAATAAAAAAGAATTCATAAGGATGATCGGGTCTTATCCATATTTTTACAATGCAACTCATGAGAAAGAGAAACCAAAGGACCAAGAGAAGGAACTAAGGATTATGGAAAGAAAAACTATGGTAGAGGGTGAGACCCATGTATAAATCCTACAAAAAGTGTTAGTAGGATAACATATAGAAATCATGATGATAAGGGAAAGATTTAAGTAAATTACTTTTTTCAAGAATTATTATAGGTGTTAGAACCAATTATATCTTTCACTAAATAAGTGCCCCACCATTTTTGGTCATATTTGCCTTCATTATCATGGGTATAGTCTAATTTTAGGACTAAATCATTAATATTGAAAGTGTGGACTTTAAATTTTTTGTTATGTTGTTTGGAGATACGAGCCTTGTATTGGTGATTATGTTGTAGATCGATAAAATATTGTTCATCAAGAAGATCAAGGGTAGAAGGTAAACTTCATGTAATTACTCATCAGGTATGATACCATGAATAAATATACATAAGGAGGGATTCTCAACTTCTAATGGTAGGATAGATTCATAATCATAAACTAGTAAGAATAGTGTTACCCCAGTGGTAGTATATATTCTATAGTGATAGGCCCAAAGTGTATAATATAATTGAAGAAGCCAATCTATGTGAGTTTCATAGATTGTCTTTTGGAGGATTATATTGAGAATTTTGTTAGTGGCCTCATCTTCACCATCGCATTGTGGATGATAGGGTGGGTGGATGGAGCAACATTTATTTCATATTGTCAAATGATTTATGATATGGTTCAATACAATCAAGAGCATTACCTTTTTATGAAGGGAATTAATAGAATAGATGTGATAAGCCATTTCAAGGAAAAATCATCATATTGCCCTAAACATTCCAAGGTAGGTATGAATGTTTGGAATGGAATGAGGAATAGTCATGTTAATGATACCATTTATCTTAATGGGATTGATATAAATACCATGAAAATAGACTAAGAACCCTAGGAATTTACCAAATGTGATTCTAAAGACACAATTTTAAGGGTTTAGTCTAAATTTATATTTGATGAGTGGATCAAAGATGATGGCAAGATCAAAAAGATGAGTGTTTTAAATTTTGGTTTTGGTGATGAGATCATCCATATAGGTTTTCAAAATATTAATGATAAGATAATGAAAAATGTGGGTCATGGCCTATTGATAGGTAGCTCTAGCATTTTTAAGGCCAAAGGGAATTTTAACATAGAAATAGATGCCCCATTTTGTGGTAAAAGTTATCTTGTGTTATCTTTAGGGGAGATAAGAATTTGATTGTATCCTTAAAAAACATCCATGAGGGACAACATTTTCTAGCTAGTAGTGGAATTGATGATATCATCTATTGAATTTAATATAAAGTTGTCCTTTGGACAAGTGAGATTGAGATTATGAAAATTTGAATGACAATGGTGAATTTTTCATGAATGGGGACATTGTTAGAGACCCATTTAGAATATTCCATGGGTTTGATAAATTTGGCATCTAAAATTTTAATAATTTATTTATGGTATAAGTTGGAAACTTTAGGGGGAAATTTCTTCTATTTTTAATGTGTGGGTTTGGAATAACTATATGTGATGATTTATTGCACCACGATACTAGGATCAATTATAGGCATGTCTTCATATGACTAGGAAAAAGTCTCACAATATTTAAAAAAAATAAGATTAATTTATCATGTTCAATTAGTGTGATTCCTCTAGAAAATTTTATATGTTGAGGTCATGAGGAGGTTCCATATTAGATTCTTGTAGTTTCCTTGACAAGCATAACATTTCCATCTTTAAAATGATATGGTGCATTATTAAGAGAGAAAATGGGTTTTGTTATAGGATCAATAATAGTAATTAAGTTGTTAAAACAAGTGGAATTTCATGTAAAATTCCCAATTTTGTGATTTTTTCCATGGAAGCTAAGGTTCTCAAGCATGGAGCAATTCAAGGATGGCTTTGTCACTAGGCAACATAGGTAGAGGTCCATAATATTCCACATATACTTCAAGATCAATAATTTTCTTACCACGGTTATCATATTCAAAATGTATCTTATGTACATTTGTGGCCTTAGCATCAAGGGTGATCTTAGGAGTAGGTGGAATTTTAGAGGAAGGTTAAACTAATTCAATTTGTGTATATTTAGTACTATTGATGGGAAGAGGATCAAGTAGAACAAATGGTGTGATAAAAAGTATATAAGTTATAATTTATAATGATGTAAGGGGTAAGATTTGTTTAACCACCCAAGGAGTATTGAGAATTGGAGAATTAATAGAAGGCACATGACCTTCAAGTTCTAACTCCAAATTTGTGGAAATGGTGTGAAAATAATGGTTAAAATCATGTATTTGATCTATTTTTTTATGATAATGTTGAACATCCAAGTTTCATTATTGAGCTTGGGTAATTATGTAGTTATCATCATAAATTGGATAAATAGTACATTCTTGTGATTAAAAAGGAACTTTAGAAGGTGAGATGCCTAAATCAATAAATTTATGCGGTGACATAATTAATGGATATTTAAATAATATATCTACTCCATAATAATTACATGTGAAATCATCTTATGTATAATATGCTTCATGGGTATTGCATGGAGGAAAATTTATGGTCTCATTGATAGGAGGGATGGTACAATCACAAAATAAAAAAGAGGGAGGTATCTAATTTGAGATTTAAGGAGGTAGTGTTGAAAAAAATTGACCCTAGGCAAAATCAGGTCAACCCCCTAATATTAAAATTTTCTATAATGTCTTGTTAAGTCATAAAATGGTCACATGGTCATGTTTAGGGTTACTTAATATGTTTCACTTTTGTCATATATGTCATTGTCCTAATTTTCCTTAAGGTCAACTTTTGGTCATTTTAGGGGAAGTTGTACATAATTTTCATGAAATTACAAATTTAAAAGTGTACTCTAACATCCCAAGTTTTAGTTGAGTGTCAGTTGTCATTTTGAAACTAAAGAAATGCAGGTTTAATGTGGATTTAAGAAGATAACTACAAAATAGATAATTTTAGGTAGTTATATGGCCTAAAAGGTACACTTGGCACATGTAGAAGCTTAAAGAGGATATATAAATTCCCCAATAATTATTTTATAGGCTTGATAATTTTAAATAGTTTTAAATTTGGAAAAAAACCAGTCCATCTCCCTCATTGCTCTCCTAGACAAGGTCAAATAGGTCAACCGGTTTGCTCTCAATATGGACAGAAGGGGAGTTGAGATGAATACCTTTGGTGGATTAAATTATCATTAACTCAATTCATTTTAATTTCAATATTTTTTTTTAGTGTAAAATTATCTATTAATAATCACTAAGATTGTTGATGACTCTAAACTACTTGCACATCCCCATGGCCTTTGATTTTCTTATCTTTTTACAGTTTTATGATGATTTTAAGTTTTGTAGGTATATTTGCATAGTTTTATCTTCCTTTACATGTTTTTTAATATATTTTGGAACTTTTTAATGTGTATCTATATGAAATATCACTCCATTATGATATTGATGCATAAATATTTATGGTCTATAGATTGTTATTTTTAGTTAGAGTTCTATCTCCCTATGATTGACTTTAGATCCAAGGTAATAAAGTGGTTCCATTTTATTGAAACATGGTGATTGGTTTATTAATTGAATTTTTGGTCTCAATAATGTTCATGAGTTTGAAAAATCATGAATAGTCATCTATAGGATTGTGTGATGGTGCTTAAGCAGTGGTGTTGATGAGTTTGAAAAATCTAAACTTTCATAAGATATCATGTACCATCAGTAATATGATATAAACATTGATAAAACCAAAATTAGAAATAAAAGTCCTAAAACATAGTCAATATATATATATATATATATATATATATATATATATATATATATTTAAATCTCTTTATTACTATCACCTACAGTCAAGTAGAAATAAACCTTAAACAGATGTTGAGAAAATTAAGGTTTAAATAGGTTTTGATGAAGACTCTCAAGGTGAAGATAGTAAGGTTGATCCATCTCAATGAATAGAGATTGGTTATGAAAACCAATTCAACATAGTCATTTTTGGTGAAAAAGTGAAAATGTTACTTATGGGAATAATTACCTTAATATTTTTGAATAAGGGACTCTACTCTAAAAAAAAACATTTATGGGTAGGAGTTGAAAGGTCTAATCAAGTTAGATCATTTCATTATTATAGTCTAGATAGAGATGTTACTCCTCAACATGAGATGGAGTTATTTTTTCAAGTAGTAATTAATATTGAGGGACTTTCAATTCCATCAGGTTTCCACTATAATCACTCAGTAAACATAGTCCCATTTGAGCCCACATGAACCTATAACTTGTAGTAAACTTTGGTCTATTGATGGTAATGGTGTGAGAACATGATATCAAATCATGATATGGGTTTATACATGTATTTAATGTAATAATATACTCATTATAAATAAATGTGTGAGGTTTTTTAGGCATATGATCACCTATAGGAACCTCATAATAGTAAAATGAGCTTAGGCTTGAAATACAACTAGTGCACTGATAAGAGAATGGTTTTAAGGCATGAGATGAATTAATATAGGTTTAAATGGTATTATTAACCTAAATTTGAATAAAATATGTTTAATTATAGTTTTAATTCATACATCATAGCCTAAAATATTCTATTGAACTCTTTGTAATTACCACCTATAGGTGACACAGTTAGTATATGTGGTAGGCTAGTTTAGAATAATGTATGATTACAAGTTAAGAAAGGATAAGATGGATAATAATGTTGGATACATTCTAAAAATTTTATATCATACTTTAATAGTACCCTCAGATGAAATAAATAGGGAATAATTTTATCAAACAAGATTCTAACCTCAATCAGTCCAAAACCCTATCTACAATCATAAGCTTAAAAAGCTAGTCTTGTGAAATTTGATGTTTATGGGTTATAAAGTCTTGATAAGGTTTTAAAAATTTATGTAAAGAATCAAAGTAACTCAAATATTCCTCCATAATTTCCATTTGTTTAGGTGAATAGGGTATGTTCCCTATTTTTTATCTTAGACAAAGGGCACTCTAGTAGTAACATATTCTACAAGTTTGAGATGTGAATGATGAAAATATGAAATGGAGAGAAAAGTAACATTGAGAAGATGATGTATACATTTTATTTGAATATGAGAAAAGTGTTAAAAATCTTTACATCTATTACATCACACACAGGTGGGTTACATACATAGTTAGACACAGTTAGGCCTAAAACTAGACATGAACACTCAGATGCCTAATTCTATTCATATGATAATGAAATATTTTAAATACTTTTGAGGAAATTTAGGGGAGATTTTAGGATTATTATAACCATTTTTTTTATAGAGTTACTCATATTGGTCATTTTTGGCTTAAATGCCTATCATGGGTACCTATAATGTCATCAAGACCTTGATAGGCCATGTTCATTTGCTCATATCAGTATGAAAATATTACATGGTAACTCAAGGATATAGGAATAGTTGAAAGAGGTATTTTAATCCAATTTTTTAAAATCTTTTTAAAAGTTAGACATCTAACCTTTATGAATAATCATTAATAGTCTAGGATACCTAAAAACCTTGCTTGGACCTAATGGAGAAGAAATAAATGGATACGCATCTAGGAGTGGTTAAATAGCCATGAAAGTGTCTTGAAAATGTATATAATTCCCTCAGGGTCCTTAACATACACTTTTACCATACTATCCTCTATATAGATATACCTAATACTATGTTTTTATATGATTTGAGATGAGTTTTAGGTTCACAAGAGAATGAACAAGTGATAATCATTGTGTGAGGTATTTAGATACTTTTTCAAACTTATCAAACTAAATTCTCACCATGGTTGTGAATTAAAACTTCTCTTCTACACTTTTCATTATAGGCAGTCTAAATGACATAGTGAGATGGAGAAGTGACTTCCTAGTGAGATAGTGATCAAGGTGATTTGGAAACTTTTCATGTATACCTAATGGAGTGTAAAGTAAGGAGGTTCTAAAAAAATTTCCTTAATTTTATTAAATTCATATTCATGATAAAATTCAAGACACTTAGGTGACAAGTATGAGGACAAACCTAGAAGGCTAGTGATGAAAGATTGAAGGTAGTGAATGACATGTGACAAGAGTGAGTCCATTAGTTAGAGAGGTATAGATAACCTATACTAACCATATTTAAAACTTCTCATGATATATAAGATGTGTCAAGACTTCCTATGATATTTTTATATATTTAAGTGGATGACTCATCATCAAGGCAATTTCAAACCAATAAAATGAAGATTTCTATGTCAACTTGAAGAAGGTGCCCTATTTTAGATTGAAACATGTTCATGATAGATTCCTAACTTATTTTACACTTCTTTCCATGTAATTTTAATTGTTTCTCATAGTTTTACACTTTGTCTTGTTACCCTTCCACTTCTTTTATTCTCTCTCATCTTATATGTTTTATATATTCAAGCCTTTTTGGCTTTGTAGTGGATCTACAATTGGTATGGTGAAGCCCTGATGGTTTTGAAACCTCATTTTAATTTTAATAATATTTTTTGAATTTTATTCATTCTCTAAAATCTCTTACATAAGTGTGTTAAGTGGATTATGTGGTTGAAAAGTGATGAATATACTATCCTTACTTTCATTTCTACTCTTGCATATTCATGTGAGTGATATCTCTTCTAATAGGTTTCATAAAGTGTATTACTTGTTATATGTGTCTTAAAGTGTGAGAGAGACTAGTAATGTTTAGTATCAAACCTTTTTCACCCACCTCTAGATAGGCATATCAATCTACCTCTATGAGAAATACTTATGTTAGAAGGATATACAGTTGAAGTTAGTTTGAATAATCTTCTTTCTAAAGTAAAAATGTAAGTGTGTTGTGTATAGTTATCTTGGTGTATGACCTCATTATCATAGGTTTTATTATATCTCCTTATTCCATTTTCATCCACAATAGTGATTATCCTATTTTAGTGTGATCCTATATTACAAATCAAGGAAGCTAGCCCTTTCAAAACTAGATATTTATCTCATGTAGTGGGTTGTCTATAAGGAGATTTCGATACCTATAATAGTTTTTACATGCCTAGTGGGGAATGAATTCCATGAAGGTTTTTCAAGGTAGATGTTGGCTTTGATAACAAGGAGCTATAATAGTCTACTTCTTAAAGTATTTGGAGACTCTAAAGTTTCAATCTTGGTTCCATACTAGTGCACTCTTTCATGCCTAAGGTAAACATAAGGTCTCTCACCAAAGGCATACCTTTCAAATTTAAATAACTTCCTCCTTATTGCTCCAAATCAAGTAGATTTTAGAACACCCATCCATATCCAAAGAGGATATATTTTCCTCATAATCACATAAGAATGTTCTTGATTCCTCCATTATTACAAAGTCTTAAGGACGTCATGGCAAGGAACCATATTTTTGTTACCTATTGACCACTTTCTATTTCATGACCTAGAAAGGGGTCAATATAATGCCTTGATTCATAATTTATCATTAGTCTTATTATTACATATTATCTTTATGAGTTGGGAGGGTTGTTCAAATAGTCCATTATCCTATCGTGTTATATATCTGCTTTATGAGCATTCATACCTTCTGTTAAACTTGAATCAAGTATTTTCATGATGATAAAACATGTTTTATGGTCCTTGGTTACTTTTATGGATCTAAAATAGTTAAAAATACCATGGTTAAGGAAAATTAAGAAGGTAGTCTAGTGAGAGTTCATGAACACCCCTAATATATCTAACAACATGAGGTATGTTCACTTTCAAACTTTCAAAGAACATCATGAAAAGTGTCTTAGGGTCTACTTAAGGTATAAAATAGGTCATAAAGGTATTTTATAAGATATTTACATGATATTTAAGTGATATGCCTCTTTAAGGTCAAGAATGTTTGCCAAAGTTAATGTTTTTTGTCATAATGAGACCTAATCTGGCCTTCATAGTCCACTAAATAGCCCCATATGTCTTCAATGGACCTCATAAGCCTCATAAATCCATCACTAGACCATTTCATACCTCATTAAATCCATTACCATCATAGTCAATTCCTAAATCATCTCAAATGGGCCCTAAAGATGCCACATAGTGACTTTTCAACTCCCTCAATTCATACCTATTAGAGGTACAATTACTGGGGGGTGAATCAGTTATGTAAGATATTTCCAACTTCAATTTTAATCCATTCAAAATATTAATTAATTAACATAAAAATTCATAAATCATACAAGATGTTCATAACAATGAATAAGAAAGATGATTTAATATCACACACATAACATCAAATCTACATGGGAAACCCTATTGGGGAATAAAACCCACTCTTAAGCTTGGAAATAAATAGACTAAATGTCTTATAAGATGAACATAAATAAGATACATTTTAGTGAATCACCCACCTCATAATGAGCACCCACCCTTAAGTATGAACAAGCACCCACTTTTTTTATATATTGAGAACCCACACAACACCTATGAAATCAATAGATCCAATACTTTGATTATAGATCAATTTAATTGGATAAATAATTTTTAACACCTCTCTCTCAACTCATCACACACATTCAAACTTTATCATACAAGTAATACATCCAAACACATCTTTTGGATCTCTCTAGTCTTCTTCACTCATCCTCAATCAGCTCTATACTTTTGTCCATCCACTAAACACACTCCCTCTAATCTCTTTCCTTTCTCTCTATATTTTTCTCTCTCAATTCACTCACATACAAGTCTAGAAACCATTTCCTTGGTCTTCAATAGTTATAGAGTATTCATGAATATCAACTTAATGGTCAGCCATAAGACTTGCCTAAACTATTAATACATCTAACATGCTAATACATAGCTCAAACTCATTGTCACATGTTAGAAATAGCATATATGGGTCAGATTTAAGTATGTACACCTTTAAATTAGGAATTAGTATCCCTTATAGGTCTCATGGAGACCTATTAACCCATTTAACACTCCATCAATAAAATTAATAACATATGATCAATTTCAACTATATGGGTCCACTCCATATAATCTATAATACATTTTCATGTGAATGCTCCCACCAAAACACCCTTATGCTAAAGCATAATTTTCTCAAACATTATTATATACACAACAACACTATGAATGAACAAATATTCAAATTTTAGACTCATTATATTTAAGTGTATAGATATTCAGACCTTTTAATTGGGTTCTCTATATGTGCCTTGAAATCCTCTACAACTTTAATTTTTACTACATCAAGAAATTCATCTTGAATTAAAATTTATAGCTTAAAAACTAAGCACTAGTTTTACTTCAAAAAAATTAAATATTTGAATTCTAATGGTCACTGAGAAAATGTTAAACATCCAGCACCTTAGCATCATCTTGTGCTTCCTCACAACTATGGACAAATATGCACCACTGATCTCCTCTAAAAATATTGATCTTTAATCTTGCAATGCTTACCATTGATCCTAGACAAGATATCCCATTATTGTGCCACTTGGTATCTCTACATGCCTTATACACATTTGAATTTTGACTCATCCTTCATCATTGATGTCTATTAGTATGAACACCTCTAAACCATTGATGTTATATCAAATCAATGAGATAGTGACACTTGTCACTAACACATGCAATATTAGAATTTTTGACATTTTTACTAAGCATGCACTATTGGATCCATATCTAGATGATTAATGCTCACTTTTAGATAAAATAACTAGTGACCTTAGACTTCAATGAAGTTAAACTTGATGGTCTCTAGCCCATCATAGTCTAAAAGAAAACATTTAGAGGTTTATATATTGAACTAGAAAACACTTAAAGACTCTAAATTTTTAGGGTACCTTATTGACACTATAAATAATATCTCCATGAAATCCTTTAACCTTGGTTGAATTTTTAAGTACTAGAAATAAATGTACACACTTTTTTGTTCATTCATATCTACATGATGTGCAGTGATGATATAGTTTATCTTAGGCTAAAAGATGATTATTTCTCATTGCAAATGATCAAGTGACATACCATAACTTCACCAAGATATCTATGGATGCCTCACAACTTCTTATTTGTCCTTATAGACATGCAAACGTGCCATATCTATCCAAAACATCAATCTAGTCAGATTATCATTAATGCATTAGTACAACATGATCTTTTTGACATCAATGATAGCTAAACATCAATGAATATGATCAATAGTCTCACCATTTTTCATTGATGTAAAAATACCCTCATAATGACTTTATACACATTTTAACTTCTTCATTCTGATCTTTTTCCTCCTTTGGCATTAATAATAAAAGGTCTCTTCCTCAGCATGCCAACAAACATTCATAAACATTATATATGCATTAAAATACTAATAAGATGCTCAATATACATACTTTCAAGCATATTAATAAATTCATCCCATTTTGACATGCACCAGTCTAAACTTGGACTTATCTAATCTTTGAACTTGATAAACTACTCATAGAGCTTAGAAAGCTCCACCTAACATCGAGCTCCATTTCATGTTTGTTATTTGATATAAACCAATGTGAAATTGAGATTTTTTTATATTTGGACATGTCTACCTATAGAAATCATAATATCTCTTTAGCCATGCATGAAGATTCAATACCCTATCAAAATACATGACTTTGTTTGATCATCTCATCATGTCAATATTCTTGAATTCATAACTATAGCAGATGTCTTCACACCTCTATCATTGTAGAATCATCTTTACATATGATCCTCATTAGCCAATCACATCTTTGAATGCTATTCTTCTCTTGTAATTACTTATCCTTGACTTCACTAATCAGCCTATTTAACCAACATCCAAATGGATTTAACATTCTCAAAGTCCATCTACAAACTTATCTTTCAAAATTTCTTGCTAACCTTTTAAAAAATACTCTCATGGAACCATGACATACATAACTTGTCATATACAAAACTCTAAGACCTTGATCATTATAGAAACAATATGACAACACATTATCCTCCTAATCAAATGACTCTTTAATGGTTCATAGACAAGGAGATGACTCCCAAGCTTTGTCTTAGATACTCAAATGCAGCCATTGTCAATGGTTTAGTCATAATGTTTGCAAGTTGTTCTTTTGTAGACACATATTCCAATTTAACAATTGTATTACTTATTTATTCTCTTAATAAATGATATCTAATATGAATGTTCGTAGTTTTTAAGTGCATAATATAATTCTTAGAGATACTAATTTCACTAGTATTATCATAATAGATAAGACAAGGTCCATTTTATCTTACCTTATAATATTCCAAGGTTTATTTCATCCACATTAATTGAGCACAACATGGAGTAGGATCTATATACTCAGTTTCTATAGTTGATAGAGATATAGAGGCTTACTTTTTGCTTAGACAAGACAAGAAGCATTCATCTGTGAAGAAGATACCACCACCGGTACTCCTATCATCTACACATCCTACCTCATCTGCATTAGTGTATGTATTTAGAGTAAATTCTTTACTCCTAGTGTACCATAAACCATACTCTATTGTGATCTTCAGATATCTTAAGATCTTTTTGATTAATTTCAAGTTAGATCAGCTTGAAACCATCTTAAAAGGCCCATTGCTTATATGATATGAGGCCTAGAATTAGTAGAGTATAAGATACTTCCAATCATGGATCTATATAAAGTTTGATCAACTTTTGGTGTGTCATCTTGTTTACTTAACTTCCATCCAGTGATCATTGGAGTACTCATTGGCTTACAATCTAACATGTCAAACTTTATTAACATATATTTGATGTATTTTTCCTATGAAATTAATATCCCTTCATTAAGTTGGTTAATTTATAATCCTAGTAAGAAAGAAAGTTTTGACAACATTTACATTTTATATCCAATCTTCATAGCATCTACAAATTCTCTACTCATATTGTCATTGTCAGAACCAAATATTATGTCATCAACATAGACTATTACTATTAATTAATGAGTGTCATCTATCTTAATATATAAAATATTGTTAACTATCCCTCTTTTGGAGCCTTGTCTCAATAGATACTTTTCTAATATATTATACCAAGCTATAAGAGCATGTTTAAGACCATATAAAGCCTTATTTAGTTTGTAAACACAATCCTAATTACTTGTCATTCAAAAATGTAGATTTCACATCCATTTGGTAAAATTTGAAACCTTTGAAGCTTTCATATGATAGAAAGAGTCTATCTTATTCCATTCTTGCTACAAGATTAAATGTTTCATAAAAGTCTAATCCATAAAATTGAACATATCTTTTACACACCAGTCTAGCCCTATTTCTTGTGACCTCTCATTTCTCATTCAAATTTTTTCTAAAAACCCACTTAATTCCTATCACATTTTTTATTTTGGCCTAAGAACCAAATCCCATGTTTCATATTTTAGTATTTGATCAAGTTCCTCCTTTATGGCAAATGTCCAATTGTCATATTTGATAGTTTATACGAAAATTTTGGGTTCAATATTGGATAACAAAGCTATGTGTTATTGATTATGATTGATCAACCTTCTCTTCCTATTCTACAAACTAGAATTCACATCTCTAATAAATTTGGAAACTAGATGATCTTTCTATATTCTCCTAGAAATGGATTTAGTATCCTATCTTACTTCTTCCTCTTCATCATCTAATTGATTAGGTATACTTTTGTAATTTGAAATAACACTGTCACTAGTATAAATTTTTTACAAGATAGGCTTATTGGTATCACCTACCTCTTCAAAACTCACATTAGATATTTCAATAACTTTGTGGAGTCTTTTATTAAAACATATAAAAGAAAAGCTTATGGATAAATAACCGAAGAAGATGCCTTCACCAAATCTTGAGTTAAATTTTCCTAGATTTTATTCATTCCTTTTAATAAAATAATTGATCACCATTTACTCTAACTTGGAATATAATTAAGATATAAAATAAATTATTGGTACCCTCTTCCCAAAAATCATCTAAAAGTTTGGAATCTTGGGACATGGTTCTAGTCATCTCTAGGATAGTTTTATTTTTCCTTTCAACTACCCCATTTTGTTGGGGTGTCTTAGTAGTAGAATATTGTCTTTTAATTCCTTGTTCCTCAAAAAAATTCATCAAACTCATAAGACCAAAATTCACCTCTTCTGTATGATCTTACACACTTGATTCATGATCCTTTTTCATTTTTAATGAGATATTTAAATGATTTAATATTTTCAAAAGCTTATGTTTCCTCTTTAAGAAAAAATATCCAAGTCATTCTAGTTATTTCATAACTTAATAACATAAAGTAGCTATTACCTTGAATGCCTTGAATTATCATAGGTCCACAAAGGTCTATGTGGATCAACTCCAATGGTACTATAGTAGAATGCTCCTTAGATTTGTATCTTCTTTTGACTTTTTTTCCATGAAGTCTTGCCTTGAAGAGAGTATGAGGAATCCTAGTTATTTTATGCATATGCACTAGTCCTTTTGAATTGATCCTTACTAAATTATCAAAGTTTAGATGTCCAAGTCTTCTATGCCATAGATACCTTTCCTCTAATTTATTCATGAAGCACTTTTATTTATTGTATTCATGGAACAAATGAAAATTTTTATCTACTTTGTGAATGTTTGAAACTAATTGTCCAAACTTGTAACTTATCACTTCACACCCTTTGTCATGAAAAGTCACAAAAATTCCTTGTTTACACATTTGACTAACGCCTAGAAGATTTTGTTTTAAAAATTTTACATATAAAACATTTTTAGTTCTAGTATGACCATTATACAAAATTATATATCCTTTCCCAAATATGTTAGAAGAGTTTTTATCACCAAACCTTACTGAAATTGAATTATGTTTCTTGAGAGAAATAAACTTACTCATGTATCCTATTATATGATTTGAGAATCCACTATCTATATACCATTTCTTATTTTCATCCTCTTGAGCATGTAGGGAGGTTTTTACAAATGTGGATTATCCCTTTGAGTCTTTCTCCTTCTTTATTTTAATCTTGGTTTTGTCTTTCTTTAACTATTTGATGGTGTCAAAAACTTGAAAGTCTTTTAGGTCCCTTTTGAAATACTTGGCTATATATCCCTATTGATTTTAGTTATAGTAGAGCCTCATTTATTCTCTTTGGAGATTAATTACAGCCCTTATATCTATGAGCATATTCATTACAAGTACAATAGTGTCCATTGAAAACATAACTATATCTACTCATCTTGATTGCCCCTTTAGTTTGATCATTAATACCCTAAGACATCTCGTCCATATATTCTTTTGTAGAGATGTATTTATACTTGTATTTAGATAAAATTTCATTAATATAAGTCATAAATATACCTTCAAATTGATCCATTATTTTATTTAAATTTGTATCACCTAGAACCTAACTTTTTTTTACTATTACTTATATTATTTATCTTTATGTCTTCACGCTATCAATGCTTACAAGAAAATCATGATATATAGAGGAAGTTAGGCCTAAATATTTACTCCCTTACATGTTATTAAATATTTTAATATTTTAATATATACATTGATTTTATGCCCTTGAACATTTGAGTTCTGATAAATCACATATTAGTTAACCTTGAAGAAAAATATTAGACTTTTTTCCTTTCATTGTACCCATGATCACCTTAAAGTAGTTAAACTTGTAAAAAACGTCCTAATATGATACCAATTATTAGAGGTACAATCACTAAGAGGGTGGTAATCAATGATTTAATATATTTCAAAATTCAATTGCACTCATTTCAAATTCTTAAACAATGACCATAAGCATTCATAAAGCATACAAGATGTTGATAACAATGAATAATAAATATGATGATAGATCACACACATAACATCAGATCTACATGGGAAACCCTCTTGGGGAATGAAACTCACTTTCAAGCCTATAATCACATGGACTACTTGTCCTATAATATGATCACAAATAAGAGACCTTTTAGTGAAGCACCCACTTCACAAGGAACACCGACCCCTAAGTATGAAAAATCACCCACTCATTCTAGATGTTGAGCACCCACACAACCCATATGAAATAAACAAATATAAAAATATAATTGTATACCAATATAATTGGATAAATAATTTTTAACACATCTCTTTCAACTCATCATAGACATTCAAACTTGATCAAATAAGCAATGCATCCAAAGACCTCTTTTAGATCTTTCTCGTATTATTTGCTCATCCTGAATGAGCTCTATACTTTAGTCTAGGCACTAAGCACACTCCTTATGATCTCTTTTTTTTGTCTCTATATTCTACTCTCTCAATTCACTCACATACAAGTCTAGAAACCATTGCCTTGGTCTTCACTATTTATAGAGTCATCATGCATATCAACTTCTTTGTCAGCCATAAGACTTGAATTAATAATTAAGACATCTAACATGATAATACATAGTTCAAATTTATTGTCACAAGTCATCCATATCATATAAGGGTCACATTTAAGTATTCATGCCTTTCAATTAGGCCTTAGTAGCCCTTATAGGTCTCATGAAGACCTATTCACCCATTTAGCACTCCATCGAGCAAATTAATAACATATGATCAATTTAAACTATATGGGTCCACTCTATATAATATATAAGACATCTTCATGTGAATTCTCCCACCAAAACATCCTTCTGATAAAGCACAATTTTCTAAAACATTATTTTTTTCATACGAAAAAATAGTCAAATTTGAAGATCAATATTTTTAATTGTATAGATATTTGAACCTTCTAATAGTATTATATGGATGGATCTTTAAATCCTCTACAGCTTTTATTTTTACTACATTGGTAAATTCATCTTGGATCAAAAGTTATAGCTTAAAAACTAAGAATTAGTTTTCCTTCTCAAATTTGAATATTTGAATTCCAATAGTCATTGAACAAATGTTAAACATCAATCACCTTAACCTCATCTCATGCTTCCTAGAAACTATGGATAAATACGCACCATTGATCTCCTTTGAGAAGATTGATCTTTATATTTTAATGCTCATAGTTGATCTTAGATAAGAGCTCCCATGATTGTGCCACTTGGAGGCTCTATGTTCCTTCTACACATTTGAATTTTGACTCGACTCACACCATCAATCTCTGTCAGTATGAATGCCCATGAACTGTTGATCTTCTATCAACTCAACAAGATAGTGACACTTGTCACCAATGTGTGAAATCTTATAATTTTTGATATTTTGACTAAATATGCACCATTGGATCAAGATTTGGATGATGAACACTCATTTTTCGATCAACTAACTAGTGACCTCAAACTTCAATGAAGTTAAACTTGATGGTTTATGGCCCATCATAATATACAAGAACAAATTTGAAGGTTTATATCTTGATCTAGAAAACACTTCAAGAGTCCAAATTTTTAAGGTACCTACTTGAAAATATACACAACATCTACATGAAATCCTTTGACCTTGGTTGAATTTTTGAGTACCAAAAATAAATGTACAAACTTATTGGTTCATTCTTATCTACATGATGTGCAATGATGGTCTAGTTTCTCTTAAGTTAGAAGATGTTTATTTCTCATTCCAAATGATCAAGTCATATAACATAACTTTACCAAGACATATATGGATGCCTCACAACTTATTCTTTGTCCTTATAGACTTTAAAATGTTTTATATCTCTATAAACCATTAATATGATCAGTTTGCCATTAATACATTAGTACAACATACTCTCTTTCACATCAATGATAGCCAAACATCAATGACTATGATCAATAATACCATTAGGTTCAAAGTGTCACATGACCATTTTTCCCTCTAAAACACCCACTAATGATGTCTTTAAGTCTAAAACAAGAAGAATTATAAATAAATAGTAGGTTGTAGAGGTTTCTTAAGTGGTATGGATCTATAAGGTATAAACTAGAATTGGTGGAGTCATGGTTTTATAGAGGGAGGTCAGGAATGTGAAATGGATAAGAAACTAATGTGTTTTAGTTTAGAGGAATCTTAAAACTATCCCATTTCTCCCTTAAGCTCATTGGTAGACTCAAAGAGCTCCTCAATTTTATGCTTATACCGTATGAAGGAGAGAGAGTGGGGTACTAGGATCATAACTAGAGTAATAAAATTATATCCACATCTACCCATGGTAATTTGTCTTCATATTGGTCTCACAAGATTTATAAACATTGCTTAATAACTTACGGAATATGTATGTCATTCTCATCTACATAAGCCAATTAAGACTCAATAGTTTTCAAAGATTCCTAGCTTGCCTACTCAAACCAATACTGAAGTTATTTACTTGTATCTTGAAGGATCTTATCATATCATTTTAAATATCTAAGTAATATTTTTGACCTCATAGAATTATAAAACCTTTAATACTAGCTCTTGTGTGTATCTTTTAATTAGCTCAAGATAATGAACATAGTGTTTAAGTGTTTTTTAGGAGACATGGGTTGAGTTGAAGCATTTATAGAGTGTTTCATGTTCCCTCATGCCTCCTTTCTTAGATTATAGGTCCAATGTCCTCTTGTCATCTCAAAATATCTCAATAAGATAAGGGATTATTCATACTTGAAGACCATTATATGGTGAATACTGTGTATGATTTAATGGCATCTAGCTTTAATAATAACTAAAAAACATGGAAAAGGGGAGTTAAATTGATAATGAAGCATCATCATGACCTTGTGAGGAAATTTACCAACTTTCATGGCATCATCATAGGATTAAGAATCATCCTTCTCACCTCCAATATCACTCAGTCACTTTTAGTAGAGTTTAAGGTTTTGTTTCAAAGATTAAGGTTTTTCTAAATTTCTTAGGTTTCACTTTAGGACTATGTATGCCCCTTTTTCTTGCCTCTAAAGTGGTAGATTTGTTTGGTACGTGTGTGAGGGTATTTAAGATTTATTTAGTTGGTTTTGGAAGGTTTATTATCCTCCAATTAATGTCACTTTCATGATCTTGTCATTTCACAATGTTTTCATTGCCATCCATATTGTATTCTAATCATGGTGTCCATGTTTCACCTTCATTCCCCCCATAGTCATATTCATTCACTCCTCCACCCTTCCTTCCAAGGATAGATCATGTAAATAGACCTTAATACTCCCTTAAAACCTTAAAAATAAATTATATCATAGTTTATTGGTCATACATTGTCATATAGTGAATTGATAAGGCAAATGATCACATATAGCTAGTCCTTTTAGGCCTACTGTAGTAAAATACCCAAAAGGATCTGTGTAGATCATTCAAGGCATCAAGAATAGTGTAATCATAAAAGTTTATGCATTCAAAATGAAAAATAAAAATTTTCAAGTGAATATGTGAATGTGTTTCTATAATTTAAGCAACTCTAGACCATTTTTTTCTCATATAAACCTATTAACCAAACCCTATGGATAGTGATTACTAGTAGGTGAATACATGTGACATTGGTGATGTATTTTGATGCCTTAATATTTAATAGGATAAAAGGTAGTGTTCATAAAAAATGGAAAAGTTCATAATGTTGAATAAGGTGACTTTTATAATCATCACTTCTAATAAGGCAAAGGAATATCAACATATATTTTGGAACACATAGGCATTCTTAAACATGAGCCCTAAGCCTCAGTAGGGTGTGGTAAGTAAAGAAAATAACATTATAAAATAATAATATAAGAATGATAATATCCTTTAGGCACATGATAGATACCTACTAATCACAAATACCTAAATAAATAATGATGAAGACCATACATAGAATGTTCATGCTCAAACACATAGTCAACAAGCAGTTTACTACCAGTCTCAGCCAAAATGATAGTTTAAGGACTTTATAGGCATGGAAAAGTCTCCAAATTTAGTAGAAATGGTTGTAATGAAAAACTAAAGGTATCCATGCCACCATTTTGACTAGGTAAATAGTATTTATACCCATTGTTTTGTCTCAGACCAAGCCCTATCTAGGATAGCTAGTTTTGTGGGTTGAAGGATAACTATATGCCACAAAGGGTTTATATATAGTTTTGGATATACATAAGGTTTTGGATAATTCTAAAATGGTTATAAGGGTCATAAGAAATCTTCAAAAAAAATTATAATTCAAATTTATAGTCAAGTGCCTTGGAGATAGGCCAATGTAGATAGTCATACAAGCTTGCGTACACACCCTACTACCATCTTAAGTTTCCTCCAAGCTCTTTCAAAAAGTTAGATGGTTAATGAGAGGTATATTAAAAAATTTAATACTTGATAGGAAGTTTTAAAGTTCAAAGAAGTTAGGATAATGTTCTAGTTGTCTTCAAACCCTACTCAAGCCACTCATCCTATGCATAGTCAATTCAAAGCTCACCTTCAAATGCTCACCCACTCCACTACATACATGATTATGGAAAAATATCTTAGGGAAGTTTAAGTCTCCATATGGACTAAAGACTCATGAAATATTGGTTGGTATTTAGGGTGTAACCTTTATGAACAAACATTAATAAAATAACCATTCATAAATGTTCTTAAATAATCCTACTATCACCTTCTAACATTCATATCTCTATACATATTTTGCATGGAAACCCAAGCCATTCATGGAAGTTGAGTACGTTAGTGCACTATATATTCATGGCATTTATTTTTGTTTTATATTTCTATATGATATGAACCATCATTAAGATGGTGGATGTCCCAAACCCTATATAAACCCTAGAAATGGCTTGATGGTGGAGTTTAGCCTCAAAACCCATCCAAATGAGGTAGTTTGACCATGAAATGACCCTTAAGGTCTCCTAAACTCCTCTAATCATCATAGTGACTCACTAGTTCACATGTGAAAGAGTCAAGATGTACAAAAAAATGCTTAAAAGTGTTAGTTTAAGCTCAAAACTAAGGAAATGAGGAGTATTTATGTGCACAATGAAGTCAAGGAAGGAGAACGAGTCTTGGAGAATTTGAACAAGTTCTCTATAATTCATCAAATTGACCTCTATGATTGTTTTATCAAGTATAAAAACATAGGTGTTGAAATTCATCTCTATGTGCATCCAAAGGGGGTAAAATGATCTAATCAAGGCAATGATGATACTTCATAAGATAAATGAGGTATTTTTCAAGTTGTATATGATGTAATAATGCCTTGTAAATTTCATGACTACAAATAGGCCAATCTATAGCCTCTACTATGACTATGTCATCAACAAGGTGATGTAGAAGGCCATTTGAATGGTAATAACTATTCAAGCCTTCAAGAGAGGAATTATTATTATGTTCAGACACATCCTTGTCACCTTGAACCTTAGGCTAAGTCTCTATAGTGGATCATTTTACCTACAAACACATAGGAGTTACTCAGTGAGTATGTTTCTCTGACAAAGATTATATTCAAATACTCATCATAACTTGGATGCTATTCATGGGGATCCTAATGCTTTAGGGAATGTTGTGAGGTCTATTAGTTTGAATATGGAATAATTTTTTCAAATATCCAATCTTTGATCTTTATAAACCATCCATAAGACCCCCTACCACTACTAAACCTCCTTTAAACTATAATAGTGACTTGGTTAGAGAGGTTTAATGGAAAATGAATTTAAAAACACAAGACTTAATTTTGTAAATCTTGGATTATGTTTCTATATTAGAAGATCTCATATCCATGGCACTCGATGATATAAAAACTATATGGTCACCTCTTAAAAGTGTACATTTGTAGGTTTTTGGGTATAGTATGTGTTGCAGAACCTATCCAAGAGTAAAAAATTATGGGAGAGGTAAATTAAATGATAATTATAACTCTTCAATGTCAAAATTATGCATGAAGGTTCCTCCAAATATCTTTTTTCTCTTTCTAAACAACCAATTTGTGTATTTGGTCTAAAAGGCCTATTCTACCAAGGTCAATGTAATTATAGGTAGAATGTAGTTGATAAAAGGCCTAAGTATTGATAAATGGAGTTGATATATTAAAATTAAATCCATATAAAATATATTGGAATTATTTATTTAGCTACATAAATCAGTCAAATAGTAGGTATGTATACAATGAATAATAAACAAAATAAGACTACTTAACTTATAAGTAGAAGAGCATAACCGACACAAAATGGTGTGGTGGCATTGATGAACCACCTTGAATCATTGGTAAATATCATCTAAGTGAGAATATAAAAAATTTAAGATCATTATGATAGGATAGAGGTAGGTTCAAGGACAAGTCTATAGTCACATTAAAGGAAAGGTTGCTCAACACATCTTAGAGGACTATCCATACTCAATTTGCATTATGTAACTACCATTGGAGGGAATATTGGGATATTTAAAGAATTTTAAAATCTTTCATGAATTAAAATAGGGTAGTTATAACCTCCATACCTTCTCTCAATGCCAAAGTGGACTCATTGAAGGAGTGTCAACACATGAGGAGGGTAAATAGGCCTACTTTAACTACCATACACAACCGTAGCATCACTTATGGCCTCTTTCATGATTATAATATTATATATTATATTTAAAACTTTTTATTTAATTAGGAATTGAGATATTCATTTGGTATCCCTTGATTGAGTGTCGCAAAGTTTTGCCAAAATTGCCTTGTACTCCTTTGAATCAATAAGAGAATACTTGTAGATTTCTATTGAATGCTAGTATGCTTCATGAGAGTTTGATTTATATAATGTATGTATTATGTTTTCATTTATATGTCCTTTCATGAACCTAAATTTAGGATACTAGTATACTATAGGATGTATGAGGTGTTGGCAAGTAGAGGTGTTCTTGAAGTGTCATAAGCTAATAGTGTCTTGTGTAGATCTAGGCATTTGTCCATCAAGCTGTAGAACTCTCACTCAACCTCCATATGATATATTAATGATTATAAATCATAAATAGTTATAATTAGTTTTAGTCTCCATTATATTGATTAGTTGTTTTCAAAGGATAGATTAGGAGTAGATCTTTAATCAATGGTGCATCACCACTTTTATATAGTTTATTTTATAAGCTTTCCTCTCTTTTCCTTTTTCATTAAAATAAGTTTACATCTTAGAGAGACAATTCAAATGATAAATTAAGGGAGATATGCCTATCAAAAATATAGGTTTAACATTCATATTAGGTATCCCATAGCCTATAGGTAGCTCCAATGTCGGTCTAAGTTTGAGGTGGATGTGAATAGTATTTTCCTCAGCAATGGTACAACCTAGATACCTAACAGTTATAGTACACTTGGTGGGACTAGATATCAAGTGCCTTGGAGACCTTATTTGATAATCTTTATAATTTTAGAATACATATTGAAGGCTAAGGATAATCAATGATAGATTCAAAGGAAATTTCATGCAAAATATGTCCACTAAAGTATCTTCAAATGGTAATCAGATTAAATTTGTTGAGATATCTTTAGATATTTTAAGGATAAATAATTTTCCTTAATTTAACACAAATCCCACACACCCCAGCTATCTAAAGTCTACCAATTGTACTGATTATGTCCATACACAGCCTCGTACAAGTCCTTTAATCCCAATTGTAAGTCTTAGAATGTAAGCATTTGTACCCTTTAATGGTGGCATTCCTTTTAACCTTAACCAATTTTATGATATTCCATATTCTACCTTGAAATTTTTTCCATACTTAACAAGGGAAAACTACACCACCTTTGTGGAACACATAGCTAATATAGCTAACTTGTGTTAAGTGCACAACATCACCCAATAAAATGTAGCCATGAGAATCTTGGATACTTCCTTGAGAGGCAATGTTATCTAGTGGTATAGAGGTCTCACTCCTACCTCCATAAACACTAAGATTAATATGGTGAGTTCCTTTGTAAACATTTTGAAGATAAAATTGATCACATGTCACTAGTTGAGCAACTCACCTCAAATAAGAGGGCACCCTAATAATTTATGGTTGATTTTAACTATATATTTCAAAATAATTGGTATAATATCCCAATAATTATGAATAATAAACCCAATTATGCCTTTATATACTACCTAAAGGCCTTGAATTTTGATGTTTCTATAATGATATAGTCTATGGGTGAGACCACATTACTAGAGGCATATGAAATATTCATAAGATTAGAGAATTACTTGATTCAAGCAAGAAAATTGAATCCTAGACCCATCATGACCATATTTATAGAGATAAAACCCACTTCTCCCACCATTGATCCATTTCCAACTCCAAATAACTAAGACCAATCTAATGGCATCCAGGTAGATAAGCTTGGTAAAATTGAGCAGTTACTAAAATTTTAAAACAACAAATAGGTAACCTTAGAGATGTTACAACATACTTCATATAGACCCTATAAAACCCCTTATAAACCTATATACCTATTTTATCCATACAATATACCCCCTTATTCACCCAACCAACAAGGCCAAGGGAAGATCACATAGGCTAGACCTTACAATAGCTATAACCCCAATGCTACAATCAATTCAAGGGCATTGGTACCAAAAAAATATCCTTTCATAAGAAGGTCAATGGTCTAATACATGAGGGAAACTAGGTGAGATGGTGATGTATACAAGTGGGGAAACATATCATAATGCTTGTCTGTAGTAGGATTCTACACTTTAAGTTCATGACACCATTTCCTCCATAACAAGGTCATCCAATACCTCATGGTGACATGCCTATCATGATGCCAACATAAGTTCCAAGTCAATAAAGAGGGAGTGTGATTAAAACACCTATTGAGATCACCTTTACAAACTTCCAAGAAGGTGAGTGCATTTTTGAGCAAGTGGCATCAAACTTAGGGTAAAATATACTAAATCAAGATGATTCAATTGTAGCCCACATAAGGGTTAAGATAAGGATGATTGATGATAACGTATGGAAATATAAGGCCTCTCTAGAACATACTCAAGTGGCATAGAAACCTTCCACTCAAATTATAGTATATGAAACCTCTCCAACCCAACAAATATGTCAAACACATGGGTATTAATAAAAGAGTCCATTCATTTGACAAGTCACTCAAGTCACAAATGATGCCTCCACTTCAAAGATGCATCACAAGAGTTATAATTACCCCTTAAGAATTATTGAATACATGAAAAAATCCAATTATTATCATTCTTATGTGTCATTCTATACTCATTCTAGGGTTGAAAGATCTTCTACAAGATCTCTCCAAGATCTCTCTCATGAAAAATCAAGTTGATAAGGAAAGTGTAGTTTGTGCTAATGATATTAAACCTAGTGAAGTCCAAGATCCCAAGGTAGTTAAACCACCTCCATTTTTCTTTTTAGTCATAATAAGAGATTGTATTTTCCATAATTTCATGATAGATAGTGGTGCCTCTACCTTAGTCATGCTAAAAGCCATAGCAGATAATCTAGACCTCAAGTATGAGCCTAATGAGAAAGGAGACTTAAAATTTTATGGGTATTCTACAAATTTATTAGGTATCATAAAATATTTAAATATTTTTTAGTGTCCCACCCCAATTGTACTATCTCAAAAAGTGTTTTGGTTGTTGATCTCCCTCCATATTTTTCCCTATGTCTATCTAGGGATTTCACTACAAATATTGGGGGATACCTTTCATCTAACTAGTCATATATGGTATTTAGGACTAGATATGGGACAAGGGACAATATAAGGTTTTAAAATATTTTTATGTTCCAATTATAACCCTATATTCCCAACCTATCTCATGTAAATTGCACTATAATAGATGAAAATGAGAACATCAATGAGCAAGAACCCAAGGATCATCTTGAAGGCATCTCAGATATTCTCCTTGATGAATGGGAAGTTTATAACCATGGTTTTGATCCCTAAAATACCATTAATTATGTATACCTAGGTTTATACTTCATGCATGAGGAAGTAGATGTTGTACCTAGTCTCACAATCCCAACTCAAGAGCATGATGGAATATGGACTCTATTCTTTAATGGATCAAGGTCCAAGAATGGTGGTGGGGCTGGAGTAATGAATGATTCCCCTTAAATTAAAATTTAATACTCTATAATAATGTTTTAATTTATTTTTAATTTAAACACAATAAAACATGAAGCCCTCATACATAGGCTATAAGAGGTAAGGAAAAGAGGCATCAAACTTTTGAAAGTGAAGGGTGATAGTGAGTAAGTAGTGAAGTAAGTGAGAGGTGTTAGTGTAGTCATGAATCATATTTTGAACACCTAAAATCACTAATTATGTGACCTCTTGGAGTAACTCTTAGTATTTGACATATATTCCATACCAAGGGAGTTTAATCACCATGTAGATAGATTTATAGTTATTGGTGCCCAATATGACATTGTTGATGGAGTCAAGGGAACTCAAGGAAAATCATAAATCAAGGTTGTATGTGGGGAATATATACCTAAAAATGAGGTGATTTGGAAGGTCTTTGATAATGATGAGCATATTTTTTGCTTTGTCATGCATGAGGTAGAATTTTATCGTAAGAATCAAGGTAAGTTGTATCATCAGTTTGATGATCAAATAGTGAAACTAAGGACTAAAAACTTCCCATTGGATTAGTTAAATTATAAATAATATTTAAGAATATGATTATATGATAAGGGATAAGGTGATTATCTTAAATAAATAAGGACATTATGAGAAGATAGTCGTATTTAAGGGAAAATTACTTAAGTTGGGAAAAGTTAACATAGTATAAGAAATAGTTGCTTTCATAGCCTTGTGTCAAAATTTTGTTGATGTTTTTTTATGGTAATATCATGATATAAAATTCCTTAACCCCAAAATGGCCCAACACACCATAGAGCTGGAATCCAATACAAAATTGATAAGGTAGAAGAAAAGTTTAGTTAACCCTAAGGTTGAAGAAATCATGAGAAGGGAATTATTTAAGTTGATTTAATATAATATAATATTCCCTTTTAATAATTCCTCATGGGTATCAAGCCTTGTGCTTGTGAGAAATAATAATGGAGAGATACGTCTATGTGTTGATTTTAGAGACTTTAATAAGGTGTCTTGTAGGGACCACTATCCACTACCCTTCATGGATCAGATTCTTTAGAAGGTTTTATGATCTCAGAGGTTTTATTTTCTTGATGGTTACTCTAGATATAATAATATATTAGTAAAGGAGAAGGATGGACATTAGACTACCTTCACTACAAAGTTGGGAACCTATACATATATGAAGATGCCTTTAGACTTTACAATGCAGGGGAAATTTTATAAAGGTAAATGGATGTTTCATTTGAGTGGCTAATTAATTAAATGGTGCTCATATATCTTGATGACATCACCATATATTCAAATAATCCAACATATCACATGGCGAATTTGAAGTTAGTCTTTGATAGGTTTAGGTAGTTTGAACTATCCTTAAATACCAAGAAATGCATATTTGTTGTTGATGAGGATAGATTATTGGGGTATATGGTGTCAAAATATGATCTCTCTATATACTCTAAGAGCTTTTAATTAATCTTGGACTTCGTTCTACCTAAGCATAAGAAATTTCTATAGATCTTATTAGGGAAGATTAACTTTATAAAGAGTTTTATTCTAGGTTTTGTAGAGTTAGTTAAGCCTCTTAATCACATGCTTAAGAAGCAAAAAGAGTTCACATGGAACAAGGAAGGGAAGATGATATTTTATACCATAAAATAGGCTATATCTCAATCCCCCGCAGTCCTTAACCCTAAATTTAGTGAATAATTTTTCTTGTATGAATTATCCACAATTGATACAATTTCTACTATGTTTATGCAATAGAATGATGAAGATTTAGAACAACCATCGCATTTTTTAATCAAGACATAGAATGATATGAGGAAATATATAAATTTTTTTACAATCTTGTATTTGTTTTTATGATAATAGTTAATACGTTTAAGCACATGGTGTCTAACAACAAGGTCATAGTGATGGTAGTGAACCTAAGCATCAAAGAGTTTATATTCAAAAGAGACTTGAGTGAGAAGAGATTAGGGTGGGTAAAAAAGTGTATGGAATATGGAATTAAGGTGAGATTTACCAAGATAATTATAGGTAAAATTATATTTTATAATATTGTAGTATAGGTGAATGAAGATAAATACATAGTGTTGGTATTCTATGATAGTCAGCACGTAACTATAAGTACCATTCCTCTCAGTTAGACCAATGATGTGATCAAATTCATTAAAATAGGCCAATGTCTTATGGTCTTGGATAAGACCAAAAGGAGACATTTATACTATAGACCATACCCAATTTCTTGATATATGGAGTGATATTTAAGAAGGATGTAAGAGGTATATTTTTGAGATGTGTTAAATTAAGCCAAGTTGACAAGCTACTTGAGCATTTTCATGATGGGCCTATTGGTGGGTACTTGGATTTGAAGAAAAAAACATATAAAATCATTATATATGGGTAATTTTATTTCAAATTGTTTATATATTCACATACTTGGGTCAAAAAGTGTTCAAAGGGTGCCTTTTTCATTAGAAAACAAAAGTTAGTTGCCCTTCCCTTGTAATCAATCCAAGTTGAAGTGCCCTTCATGTAGTTAGGATTAGAATTCATAGGCATAATCCATAACCATTCCAATTATATATATAAGTGGGTCATAACATCTAATGAATGCTTTACAAGGTGGGTGAAGGTAGTTGCACTTAAAGATGCCAATGTGAACCCAGTCTGAGAATTATATGACAATTTTGTGAGAATATTTGGTGTACATTTGACAATCATATCTGATAATTCCTTGGTCTTCAATAGTAATAAGGTATGTGAGTGGTACCTTATCCATGGAACATACCTCAAGGCTTCCTCTAAATATTTTCAATAGGGAAATTGACTAGCAGAGTCCAAAAATAAGAACTTGATAAAGATCATCAAGAGAATGATGCAAGACAGTCAAAGAGAGTGGCATACAAGGTTGAGAATTAACTTATGGGAAGATATATTTACACCCAAGAGATCTACTAGACACTATCCATAACCCATTATCTATGGTAGAGAGGTAAGACTACCTAATTCCCTTGAATTGCCTACCTTAGAGCTTTCTCATCAGCTTGAGCTCTTAGAAGATGATGCATTGCAAGTGAAAATGAATGAACTGAGATAGTTAGAGGGGATAAGGGATAGTTCCATGCATGTCATATGGTATAATAAAGATCAAGTAAATAAATAATTTTACAAAAGGGATTCATATATAACATTGTAAAATGGATATGTAATCCTCAAGTAAGATGAGGACCATTCAAAGCTAGGAGAACACTCCAAGTTTTATAGCCTTTATAGTAGACCTTATATCATCACCAGTTATAAGGAAATTAATCCCTTCCAACTTTATAGTTGAATGGTGAGGAAATTCCTATCTTTGTCAATGGTATGTTCCTCAAGTTATATTATTAGTCTCCTTCATGTTACTCTTGTATATAGTTGTTAGAGTTTGTCTTGTCCCTCTAAGTGCTTCTACAAATGTTTATGTTTTTTCTTGGTCTTATTGTTTCTAGTTGTGTGTGTATTTTCCTATTTATAATTTATTTATTTTTTGTGTCTCATTATTTTAAACTATGCAAGTTATAAGGTAGATTTCATGTGAAGTGAAGTTCCATTTACTATGCCATCAAGAGCAGGTTTACAAAATTATGAGTTCTTTGACCAGTAGGCTAGTCAAACTAGCTGAATCACCATAAATGTTCACCACTTTCTAGTCCCATACCTATAAATGGGTAAAAATAATTCATTAATTCCTTATCTATCATTATTATCATGATTTCATATTATCCTTGTGAGTTATGAGGTTGTTTAAATAGTCCATTGTCTTATCATGTTATAGCTCTAATTTGTGAGCATTCAAACCTTTTTTTCAACTTGTATAAAGTTTTTTCATGATAGTGAAACATGTTATATGGTCCTTGGTTACTTTGATGGAGCTATAATATTTGAAAATTGCATGGTGAAGGCAAATGGAGAATGAAATCTAATCAAAATTCATGAGCTCCCCTAATCTGTCTAACAACATGAGGTATGTTCACATTAAAGATTTCAAAGAACATCATGAAAAGTGTCTTAGGGTCTATTTTAGGTCTAAAATAGGTCATAAAGGTATTTTATATTATATTGATATGATGTTTAAGTTACATGCCTCTTTAAGGTCATGTATGTATGTATGTCTATCAAAGTTAATGTTTTTTGGTCATAATGAGACCTAATATAGCCTTGATAGACCACTATGTCACCCCATACACATTTAATATACCTTATAATCCTCATAAATCCATAAATATATAATTTCAAACCTCATTAGATCCATTAATATCATGGTTAATGACTAAATAATCTCATATAGGCCCCACATGTGCTAAATAGTGACTTCTCAACTCCCCCAATTTGTACCATCAAGTTTAAATTGTCACATGACCCATATTTTCCCTCCATAACAACTACTAATGAGGTATTTAGGTTTAAAACAATAATAATTTCAATGAAATGGTAGGTTATAGAGTTTATTAAGTGGTATGGATTCATATGGTACATATTAGATTAGGTAGAGTCATGGTTTTGTAGAGGGAGGCTAGTAATGTCAAATGGAGAAGAAAGTAATGTGCTTCAATTTAGAGGAAGATAAAAACCATCTAATTTCTCCCTCGATCTCATTGGTAGAATTAGAGATCTCCTTAGGTTTATGCTTATACTATATGAAGGAGAGAGTGGGGGCCCAAGATCATAACCAAAGAAAGTAAATTTTATCCACATCCACCCATGGGAATTTATCTAGGGATTTGTCTCACAAGATTTATGAACATTCCTTAAGAACTTAAGTTTATGTCATTCTCATATGCACATGCCAAGTTGGACTAAATGTTTTTTAAGGAATCTTGGCTTGCTTTCTCCAAATAATGATTGAATTTATTTCTTTGGGTCTTAAAGGATCTGATCATAAAATTTTAAACACTTTACTCACATGTGTGAGATCTTAGAATTATCAAAGCTTCAATACTAGCTCATGTGTGTATCTTGTAGTCATCTTGGGATAATGGACATAGTGTTTAAGTGTTTTTTAGGAGTTGTGGGCCGAGTTGAAGAGTTTATAGAGTGTTTCATGTTCCCTCATGCCTCTTTTCTTATATTGGAGGTCTAATGGCCTCTTACCATCTCAAAATATCTCAAGAGGAAAATTTCTTATGCATACTTGAAGACCATTATATACTAAAAACTATGTGTGATTCAAAGACATCTACATAGCTTCAAATGTAACTTTAAAACATCAAAAAGTGGTGTTAAAGTGATAATGAAGCATCATCATACCCTTATGAGAAAATTTCTTAGCTTCCATGGAAGCCTTAAAGGATTATAAACCATCCTTCTCATCTCTAAGATCACTTAGTCACTTTGCAAAGTTTAATTTTCTTACAAAGATTAAAGTTTTTCTGAGTTTCCTAGGTTTCACTTTAGGACTATGTATGCCCCTTTTCCTACCTACAAACTGGTAGATTTGTTTAGTATGTCTGTGAGGGTATCCAAGATCCATATGTTTGGTTTTGAAAGTGTTATTATCCTAAAATTCATGTCACTTATATTCTCTTATCATTTCATATAATTTTCATTTCCATCCTACTATATTCTAACCATGTTGTCCATGTTTCACCCTCATTCCCCCCATAGTCATCTTCATTCACTCCTCCATCCTTCCTTTCAAGGCCAAACAATGTCAACATACCTTAATACTCTGTTGGAAACTTAAAAATAAATTACATCATAGGTTATTGGTCATGCATTTTAATTTAGTGAACTAAGAAGGCAAATGATCATCTACAATCAGTCTTTTTAGGCCTACTATACCAGAATCTTGAAAAGGCACTGTGTAGATCATTAAAGGCATGAAATTAGTTTAATAATAAGAGGGTATGTATTAAAAAGAGTAATCTATTTTTTTTAATTTAATATGTGAATGTGTTGCCAGAGTCTAAGGAGTTTTATACCATCTTCTTCTCATATAAGTTGAATGACCAAACCGTATGGAAAGTCAATACTGGATGGTGAATACATGTGACATTATTGATGTATGTTGGTACATTAATATTACCTAGGATAAATGGAAATGTTCATAAAATAAATGTAGAGCTTCATACTATTTAATAAGGTGACTCTTGATGATAATCACTTTTAAGAAGGTAGAATAATATCAACATAGACTTTCAAACACACATGCATACTTAGACATGAGCCCTAAGCCTAAGTAGGAGCTGGTATGTAAAGAAAGTAACATTATAAAATCATAATATAAATATTATAATATAATTTAGGCATATTATGGTCACCTCTTTATCACAAATACATTATAAAATAATGATGAAGGCCATAATCACAATGTTCATGCTCAAACACACAATCAACAAGCAGTTTACTATGAGTTTGTGCTAAAATGATAGTTTGAGGATTTTATAGGCATGTAAAAGTTTAAAATTTTAGTATAAATGGTCATAATGACCACATAAAGGTATCCATTCCTCCATTTTTTATATAAAAATAGTGGGTACACCCATTATTTTGTCTCACACCAAGCCCTATTTGTGACAACTGGTTCTATGGGATAAAGGATGGATCTATTACATGAAGGTTTTTTAGAAAATTTGGGATATATATAAGGTTTTTTATTATTAAAAATTGGTGATAATGGTACTCAAACATCCTCTAAAATTCTTATAATTCAAATATACAATCAATTTCTTTGGAGATAGGCTAATACAGATAGTCACCAAGCCTGCTTACACACCCTACTACCATCTTAAGTTTCCTCAAAGATAGTTCCACAATTTGGATGGTTAATGAGAGGTTTATTAATATTTTTAAAAACTTATATGGAGGTTTTAATTGAAAATAAGTTAGGATAATAGTCCAAGTGTCTTCAAACCCTGCTTGATCCACTCACCCTATGCATAATCAATTTGAATATCACCTTCAAATGATCACCCAATCCAACACGTACAAGATCAAGGAAAAATATATTAGGGAAGTTTAAATATCCATATGTAATAAATATTCATTAAATATTGGTTGGAATTTTGGGTATTACTATTATGAATGAACCCAAATAAAATAACCACTTAGAATTGTCTAAAAACAACCTAGCATCACCTTCCAACATTCATATCTCCACACATAATTTGCATGGTAACCCAAGACATTAATGTAAGATAAGGAGGTAAATTTAATATTTATTAATGGAATTTGTTTTTGGTTTGGATGTATGTATGTTATGAACTATCATTAACATGGTGGATGTCTCAAACCTTGCATAAACCCTAAAAGTGACCTGATGTTAGAGTTTGGCCTCAAAACACATCTAGATGAGGTATTTTGAACATGAAATGACCTTTAAGTTATCCTAAAGGATTCTAATCATCATAGTAACTCATTATTTGACACGTGAAAGATTCAAGATGTATGAAATAGACCTACAACTGTTAGTTTGAACTCAAAATCAAAGAGATGGAGAGTATTTATGTGCATAATAAAGTCAAGGAAGGAGAATTAGTCTTGGAGAATATGAAAAAGTTCTCTAATAGTCATCAAAGTGACCTTCAATACTGGTTAAACAAGCAAAAAATTAGTGTTGGAATTCAAGGCTATGTGAACCCAAAGGGGGTCAAATGATCTAATCAAGCCAATGGTGTTACTTCATAATATCCCTAAGGTAATGTTCAAGTTGTATATGATGAAATAATTCATTGAAAACCCTAGAGTTCAAGCCAATGACCAAACTTCATGTCTAAAAATAGACCAATATATAGTCTCTACTATGATTATGTCATAAAAACGTGGAGTAGAGGGTCATTTGAGTGTCAATAACACTTAAAACATTTAAGAGAGGAATTATTGTGATGTTTAGACACATCCCTGTCACCTTTAACCTTAGGAGAAGTCTCTATAGTGGATCATTTTACCTTCAAACACAAATAAGTTACTCAATGATTATGTTTCTCCCATAAATAACATCTTCAAATGCTTATCACATCTTTGATGATATGCATGGTGATCCCAACACTTTAGGTAAGGTGGGGATATATATTGGCTTGAATTTTCAATAATTGGTTTAAAGATCCAAGATCTGATCTCTATGAATCATCCCTAACACCCCTAAGCACTCCTAAACCTACCTTAAACCAAAGTAATTACTATACTAAAGATGTTTAATGAAAAATTCATTAAAAAACTCAATAATTGATTGTATAACAATTGGAACATGTTCCCAGTTCAAAGGGGCTCATGTCCATAGCATCTAATGGTACATAAACTATATGATCACCTCTTAAATGTGAAAATTTGTAGTTTTTTAGGTATAATGTGTTATATAGTCTATCCAAGAGTACAAAAATATGTGAGAGGTAAATTTAAGGATCATTCTACATATCTAATGTCAAAATTATGCATGAAGGTTCCAAAAAATAACTATGCTATCTCTTTCTAAATAGCCAGTCTATGGAATAAGTTTGAAAGGCCTATTCTAACAAGGTAAATGTAATTTTAGGTATAATATAGTTGAGAGAAGTCCTAAGTGATGATACAAGGATTTTATTAAGTAAATTTCAATCCATATATTAATTTTTGGAAGTCCTGATTAAGATACCTAAATCATTCAAATAGTAGGTATGCATAAAATGAAGAACAAGTAGAATAATCGTACTTAACTTAAAAGTAGAAGAGTTTATTAGGCACATAGTGGCATGTTGGCATTGATGAACCACCTTGAATCATTGGTAACTATGATTTAGATGATCGTATCTAAAATTAAAGACCATTATAACAAGGTAGAGATAGTTTGAACGACAAGTTTGTAGTCACATTAAAGGAAAGTTTACCCAACACCTCTTTGAGGCCTATCCATACCCAATTTACATTATGTAATTATAATTGGAGGGAATATTAGGATATTTTGAGCTCAATCAAGGCTTAGTATGAAGTCAAATATGGGATTTACAGCTTTCATAGATTCTCACAATGCCAAAGTGGACTCATTGAAGGAGTGTCAATGAATGAGGAGGGTGCATAGGCCTACTTTAACTACCATACACCACCTTGGACTCATTAATGGCCTCTCTAATGCTTTGAATATTCTCTCTTCTATTTAAAAATTTATAGTTATGTAGGCATTGATCTCTTTCTTTGGTATCCCTTGGCTAGGTATAGCAAAGCTTTTCCAAAATTACCTTGTACTCCTTTAAATCAATAAGATAATACTTGCATATTTATGTTGAATACTAGTGTAATTCATGATAGTTTAATTTATATAATGTATGTATTATGTTTTAATGTATAGGTCCTTTCATTCACTTAAAATTATTCTACTAGTTTATTGCATGTTGTATGAAGTGTTGGCAAGTAGAGATGTTCTTGAAGTGTCATAATCCAATAGTGTCTTATGTAGATCTAGGATTTTATCCTTCAAGATTCCAAACTCTCACTCAACCTCCATAATAAATATTATTTATTAGATCACCATCAATAATTATTATTATTTTTAGTCTCCATTAAATTCATTGGTGAGTTTCAAAGGATAGACTAAGGGTGTATGATTAATCATTGGTGCATCACCACTTTATTATAATTTATTTCATCAACTTTCATCTCTTCTCTATTTTCATTGCAATAGGTTTAGGTCTTAGAGAGATCATTTAGATGAAAAATTAAAGGATCTATCCCCATAAAAACTAGAGGTTTCACCTACATATTAGGTATCCCACAACCTATAGGTCACTCCAATGTTGGTCTAGGTTCGAGGTGGATGTGAACAATATTTTCCTTAGCAAGGGTACAACCTATATATATGACACTACCTTCAATGGCTATATCCCTTTAAGACTTGTTAGATATGATGATATCCCCATATATTCCCTCAAAAGTGTTTAATCATACACCAATTCATCTTCCATCACACCTATTAAACATATAAGGAACATTGATAACTTCTACAATATTCATCACATCATAGAGGAGAACATTAAAATTAGGTTGTTGGTTACCTCCTTAAAATGAAAACATATTGATTGGTATGGAACATTGGCACCTAAATCAATCATAACTTGGGATGAGTTGGGAGATGCATTAAGAAGAAGATTTTAATATAAGAGCGACAACTTGTCACTAACAGAGCAGCTGACCACCATTAGTAGAGCACCTCAATATGTCATTCAAGACTTCAACAAAATATTTTAAAATACATGGGATAAAATCCAAATCTTGGTAAGACCAACATCTCACCATGCTTTCCTTTACTACCTTAAAGTATTTAATAGTGATATTTCAATGATTATATAATATATGGGAGGTAACACTTTGCCTAGTGCCTATGAGCTAGCCATTATTGAAGATAATTATTTGATTTAGGATGGAAAGATTGACCCAAGACCTCACACACCTCTTTTACCTAATTTTAAAAATCCTACACATATTTTTGTTCGTATTCATTCACCTAAAAATAATCCTACTACCCCTAATCAACCAAAATAATCTAATGAGGTAGATAAGATAAGAGATATAAAGTAAGAGATCCTATGTCTAAACAAGATTATCCAACAACATCAAATAAAACCATTATAAATTAATAATCAACCTAATCAATTTTACCAAAAATATCAAGGTAATAGACCTCCTTTCCAAGGTCATACTCAAGGTCAAGGATAGATATTCTAATCTAAGTCATACCGTGGTTACAATCATAATGCTACTTTCACTTTAAGGGAACTAGTGCCTACTCAAAGTAACCTTTACTAAGAGAATAATATTCAAAATTCATTAGATCAACCTTATGATCCATATCCCTATGTTAATGAGTCCTTTAATCAACACTTCATGGAAAATTCGGAAACTATGCTAGCTATGACTCAAGATGAAGTACCAGATGGAGGAGTGATTAATGGGAAGGGTGATTAAGTGGGGTATGTATTAGAAAATTGGAAAAAACATGAATCATGTAAATTCAAACATCAAGGGTAGTCAAGAATAGATGTGAGCTCTATAGCTTCAAACACAAATAGCAAGAGGAAGGAAGTTAAAGAATTTCAAGGGGATGTTAATAGTTCTCCAATGAATGTTCAAAATAGTACAAGACTAGGTATGTATAATGTCATTAAAAATGCACAAATTAAAGATATCATAATGTTAGGAATGTTTCCATACCTCAAAATTCTCAAGTTTTATGTATCACCATTCCTCCTAGTGGACAAGTAAACATTAGTGGTCATTTCACTAACATTGTAGATTAAATGAAGATGTCTCATGTGAATGTATGCATGTGGGATAAATTTTCAATAATTGGACAAGTAGATCTAATTCAACATGAGTTATCCAATCTCATTTTTAAAACCAAACAACCTATCCAAAAGAGGTATCCTTGATAAACACCATAAATCCAAGTGAAGGATAGTTAAGCAAACTTGAAAAGGTAGACAAACCTCCTCCATTCTATATATCCATAATTATTGGAGATTCCTTGGTACATGATTGTCTTGTTGATAGGGTATCTAGTACTTATGTCATGCCAAAAAAAGTAGCTAATAAATTAAACATGAAATATGAGCCTCATACCAAAGGATTGATATGATTGTATGGGTTAGCTACCAAGACCATTGGCATAATTAGAGGTTTAAAATTGATTCTCCATGTTTGTCCTACCTTAAACATCTCTCAATATGTTATAGTGGTAGATGTTCCTCCTCATTTTTCACTTTGTTTGCAAAGAGATTAAACTTCTCAAATTAGAGGTTATGTGACTTTAGACTGGTCCTACATGGGTTTTAGGACTAGATATGGTACAAAAGTAATAATCAAGTCAAAACCTCTCTCTAGGTTTTATGTTGAACATTATGTTCCTAAAACTTCTAATATGAATGGAAACATGATTGAAGAAGATGATCACCCTAGTGACCAAGATCCTTTAGCTCTCCTTGATGGCATATTTAATTTTTATCTTGATGATTGGGGTGATGTATAATGTGTTTTTAAATAAACTAGCTTGGAACTTACATAATTCATGAAGATTGAAATGCAGTCCTTGAGGAAAATCATGATAAAATTATAGATAAAGTTGCATTGGGTAACTATCTTGTACACATGGGTGATGATGTGGGTATCATAGTTTTATCAAAACGTGATAGTCCTAGTGAACAATACATTCTACCTACAAAGGAAAATAATAGTCATGAACATGAACATCGTGAAGAAGATGATATGTGGAAAAAAATCATTGCCATTGTGTAGGAAATTGAGGATTTTAGAAGGCCTTTAGTTGTTCAAAAGGATTATAGACCTAAGGAGGTCAACCATGTTTTCAATGAGTACAACAAGGAACTTGAGATATATATCAAGAAGGAATCAACTTTGGTAGTCCAATATGTGTTTGATGAGCATGAGTAAAAGTTTGAGACCTCATATGAGTAAGAAAAAAATATGGTGAACCAAAAAGTGCTTATAAAATATAAACACAACCTTTATGACTCCCAATAAAAATCATTCTATAGTTCAAGTGTACCTAAAGTTGATGATGTTGTGGTGATCTCCAAGATTTAGTTTGAGGGGTGTCAATTTAAAACGATAGAAGTCAAGTCAATTGTAAAGACAAACATGTCCCTTAGTGAGATAGATGGAGTGTTATTAGGTACTCAAAATGATAAACTTGTAGTTAGTATAAGATCTAATCATGGTAAGTCACTTAATTATCTCCTCAAATAAATTTTCATTGAAAAGTGTGCACCAAATGAGGATCTATTTTCTTGGAGTAATAGTGATGAAAGAGGTATTATCTTTGACATTGGTTGAAGTAATGAAGAAGGTGATTCACCTCAAATGTCTTGAGGTATCATAAATACTAGGTTAGGTGTCTTTTCTTTTAGTTAATGTGTGTTTTCCCTAAGTTTTCATGAGAACACAAGTGTGTGTCTTGCTTATTATCCTATGTGCTTGTTTATTTATTGTGTGTGGTATGTTTGGTGTCCTTCAAAAGGTTTGTTAGTGTCAAGAATAGTGTATAAGTGACTCCATTTACCAAGGATAGAAGGCAGCTCATCCTTAGCATAATAGGCATGCTACCCCTAAGAAATCACTAAAATATTAACCAAATTTAAACCTAGGTTAAATTAGGTCAACCCCCTATATAGTAAAACTTTCTATAAGTTCTTGATAAGACAAATATTTGTCACATTGTCATATTTAGGGACACTTCATATGTTTCACTTTTATCTTATATGTCGTTGTCCTAATTTTCCTTTAGGTCACCTTTTGGTCATTCTAGGGGAATTTATACATAATTTTAAAGAAAGTAAAAAATTAAAATTGTAATGTAATGTCCAAGGTATTATTTTAGTGTTAGGATTCAGTTTGAATGTGAAGAAATGTAGGTTAAACATGGATTCTAAAATATAACTATAAAATAGATAGTTTTATTTAGTTATACAGCTTGTAAGGTACACTTGGCATATGGGGAAGATTAAAGAGGATATCTATAGGCCCCTAAAGTCCTTTTATAGGATTTAAAAGATTTAGCATTTTCAAATTTGATAAAAATTGGTCCATATCCATCATCACTCTCCTAGATAATGTCAAACAAGTCAACTATTTTGCTCTTATTATAGGTAGAAGGGGAGGAGTTGAGTTCAATACCTTTGGTGGCTGAAATTATCCTTGATTTAATTATTTATCATGTAAATAGTTTATGGTTTGGTGTACTATTCTCTATGAATAATCACTATAATTGTTGATGACTCTAAACTTCTTGCACATCCCCATGGCCTCTAATTTTATTATGTTTTTGTAGTTGTTTGATGCTTCCAAGTGTTGTAGATGTATTTTCAAAATTTTATCTTCATTTCCATTTTGTTTTCATATATTATGGCACATGTGAATTTGGATATATATGCAAGATTACTCCATTATGATAGAGATGGATAATTGTAAATGGTCTATAGATTTTTTTTTCCAACTGTAAAGTTGTATCTCCCTATGATTGACTTTAGATCTAATGTAGTAAATTAGTTAAATTTTTTTGAAACATTGTTATTGGTTAATTCATTGAGGTTTTGGTCTTAAGAATGTCTTTGTTGTAATACTAGACCTAAAACCACAAACATAATCAAATAATCCTGAATAGTCATCTACAAGATTATGTGATGGTGCTTAGGCAGGGGTGTTTCATGTAAATTTTCACTTAAGTTCTAAAGAAGAGAGAAAAGAAACTAAATATAGGTATGGTCAAAAAACTTGGTTGATTATGCATGCATTAAATAAAAAGATTATGAAGAGATCCTATTTGGCTTGGGATGAAGACCTATAGATAAGAAAGCACAAAAGTTGATTGGCTGGATGGTTGTGCTAGATTGGTAGTAGGTGGAATCTAGGTTGATTATGATAGAGTAATAGTACCTAAAATCTTGGTTGAGAGGCAATGGCAAGTCTACTCCCAATAATATGTATGATGTAAATTGTTAATGATGATGATGTTGATTGACTTGAAAAAATATATTTTGGATACATAAAGCTCTTGATAACAATTGATGATGGATTTGGCCTCCCAAGCCTCTCTCTCTTATAGGCACAAGAAAGAGGTAGAAGTGAAGGTGTAACTAGGCCATATAAATATATTTTGTTGATTAAATAGGCTTGTAAAAATATTTAGACAAGTTATATTTAGAAAATCAAAGTGGTGGTTTTCATGTGGCTTGCATGTTAAAAGTCTAGGTAGTACAACCTGATTGTCACTAGCTGAGGACCTAGGAAAAAGGTGGGTAAAAATGGTGAATAGGTGAATTAAGTTATGCAAGTGGATAGCTTGACCCTAGGTTAGGTATGTGGGTTAGCTCAAGTAGGTTTTTTGACCTTAAAGTTTTAGTTGAAAGAGGTTAGAGAGAAATATAAGGAATTTTGATAACTAGGACCATTTGTGTGGTTTTCTAGTGTCTACAATTTACCCCTTTTCATTATGTGGCTTGTGTGAATGAGCATCAAAAAAAAAATGGAGAATAGATCAAGATTTGGTTTCCCTAAGAGTAGGAGGAGGTGTTCCCCCTCAAACTGGGAGTTAGTGAGGTGAGACTAAAATGGGTATGGGTTTGATAATGGGTTGATGGTGGGTCATGAGGTAGGTGATAAAAGAATGTTTGGGAATTTGAGATGCAAACTTGTGTATAAAATGAGACAAAAAAGTGTGATAGCCAATATCATGCAAAGACTAAAATTTCCAACATTACTAAAAATAAAGGTCAGTGCTAAGTAGGACTAGTGACAAGTGAATCATGTGACTGCTTATAGGCATGTCAGTTGGGTGCACTCATAAAATCAAGTTTCCTAAGAAATTTCAATGTTTTTGGTGGGTATCTAAGGCAAGAAGGGTTATTAAGGAAAACAAAAATGGTTCAAGTGTCATTGGTATCTAAGGTAGGAAGTGATCTTGATGAGACACAAGTAGGTTGGTATGCACAAGGTGGTGCAAAATGTAAAAGGTCAACATAGCAATGGTATCACCATGGTCAAAAGGACTCAGAAAAAAGTGTTACAAATTTGTACATTAGATGGGCAAAAATAAACCAATGATGAAGTGATGAGGTGGTCATGTTGGTCAGAATGGCCTAGATAACTCCATGTGTTCGAGGTACAAGGATATTGCCTATATAGTTTCATGGACATATTAGCCAATAAAAACATTAGGTTAAATGTAGTTTTTCTAGTCTGAGTAGATAAATTGCTGAGCACCTACGTGAGATGATTTAAAGGTTTAGATAGGGGAATGAGGGCCTTGACTAATGATGATTAGGGAGTACCCTATGGGTTGATTGATGTCAGTCACCCTAACTAGCGATGGTCAAGGTAAAACCCTAAAAATTTATAAGGTAAAAAGTGAAAAGATGGATTGTTTTTTCACATTTGACTTTTTGCATTTGTGCTCTAGGTGAATAGTGTATCTTGGTAGTTGGTGTACTAACACTACTAAGGTGGAATATTTTGGTTGGTTATCTTGCTCAAGTGAGGATTGAGTAGATAGAGGGTGGTCAAGGACATGGAAAAGTAGTGAGACAAGGCCTATGACCATGCTAGTGATCACAAAATGAGGTAGTGGTTGTTTTGAATTAATAGCTAAGGTTAATTTTGAAAATAGTTAAGGGATTTAGCTATTCAAGCTAGTTACTTATGAAAGCCTTAGGTAGTGTTTGGGTAGGGTTTAGGGAAAATTTTGGGTGTAATCAAGAATTGGTGGGGGTGGGTTGGTAAATTAGGTTGGGGGAAGGTGTAGATTAATAATTTTGTTGTATTGTAAGCATTTTAGGTAGTTTAGGAGTGAGATAAGATTGTAACATAAGTGTTTGGTTTGAGTCCCTCCATGTTTTAGGTGAACAAAATGATCATTAATGGTTCTTTTTGACTAGCACCAATCAAACCCAAAGAAGATAACCAATCCTAAGGGATCGGTGATGGTTTTGCTTAACCAACACCAGTTAAAGGATAAGTTAAAAAGGGGTGGGTTTTGATTGTAAAGGAATTTGATATAAAAATTTTAGGATTGGAGATTGTAGTTGACAAGGGTAGAGTTTATGGGATAGTTATTTAGCAAGGTAAGCATTATCTTAGCTACTAAGTGTTAGGGGGATACGGGGATATAATAGGTGTGGTTTTGAAAAAAGGAGTTCATGGGGTGAATCAGAATATGATAAGGAAAGCATGAGTTATTACTTAGTTTTAAATGGAAAAATAAGTATGCATGTTTTTTGTATGTTACATTAGTAGGCTTGTGAGTAGATTTGCTTGAAGGACTAGGTATCCATAATCTTTGAAAATATGTAGGATATCATGACTACTGATGAGTTATGACATATGGAGGCTGATAGATTAGGTATGATGCACCATTATCAACTCCTACCCTGAGATCCTATGATGATCATCATGCTCACGGAAAGAGGGGACCCCATGATGAATAGCTTTTGGATACCTACTAGAGAGATCACCATCCTCCCAAAGGATGTGCATAAGATCACTTGTCTATTAATTTGAGGAGATGTAGTCTATTAGATAAAGAGTGATGAGATAGAATACTACATGGAGATGATATATGGTGAGTGTTAAGTTTATTTGTGGTTTCATGTAGGTGGATTTAGTTATGGTCAATTATACTAGATGGATCCTGAGGATAGATTCTTGATTATGATGGCCTTGACATGTTTTATGCTACTTGATTTAGTTGGGAGTGGTTTCCACATGTTTTTCTTAATGTTTTAGTGGAGATGTTATAAGGGAGGACCATTTTTGGGTGGGCCCTAGTTTTATTGGTGTAGATATACTGAGATCTCCAAGGATTATGAGTGCATAAATGGTATAAGATCAGTGTTAACTTCATTTTTCACTACTGGACATTCTAGCACATTTGGGTGCTAAAACCCTTAGGGTTACCAATGGAATGTTATCTATCGATAGATTATATATTGGGCTTCCTATATTGAAGGAGAGGTGGAGCCATGACAGGGGCAAGTGGAGGAGCTAGATATATTGAGTAGTTCTAGGATGTTTTGGAGGGGTTAGTGCCAGTGGATGTGATATGGTGACCATATGTTGGATGGTTTTATTAGACTAGATACATGTATCACATGCTAGGGCTATAGATATAGTAGTGTATATACAACCATTAAGAAGGTGAGGATGAGCTCCTTCTATTTGATCATGTGCAAAGATAGTTTGGTCTAGTTTAGGAGATCCTCCCTAATTTTCCTTTATATAGGAGAGAGGAGGGATAGTTCATGATTCCCACACCACAATCATAAGATGTTGTGATAGATTATGAGTAGCTACTAGCAAGAGATCCATTGATAATGTAGGTGTTGTTGATGGATACATAGCCCATTACTAGGGTAGATATGCCATAATAGACTTCATATGGGGTGAAGGGGTCTAGTAGGCCATGGATGTAGATATAATGAGGGCATAGACATAGGGGGATGGTTAGGTGATGGTAACACCCATCATAACATAGGCCTAATTTACCACATAATAGGGGTAGGTGGTCACACTTAAGGGTAGGTGTCCACCTTACAAGGGTAGGTTCAGACATTGATAGCTAAGAGGAACTGGGCATATGATACCCTTGAATGGTTACACAAGAGAGAGATGCTCTGAGACAAGGTGGAGGGGTACCACCAATACCATCTAGTTTTTTTGTTGGGCTTGGGATTTGGCTATGATTCAAGAATTGAGATATTATGAGCCCATAGTTCTAACTTAGTGCTTGATAAAGTCAATATAGAGAGAGTACAAGGTTAGATTGGCAAGTGGCCTAGATCTCATGAATCCAGGATAGTGGGCTTCACCAATGGGTCCCCAAATAGGTATCCTAGGAGGACCACCACTAGATGGGGCTACATGTCCAAGTACAAGTGGGTTGAGTGGTAGTGGTGTAGGTTTAGGTGACCTATGATCATGTATGGGAATGTTTTGACATATTGGTAGTGATAGGTGTACACCATTTTTATACTAACATATGTGATGATGTAGTGAGATGTATATGTGGAGAGAGAGAGCCTATATGTTGTTATCTATATTGTTTTATAATGGCATGATGTATATATGATGTTTATGGATGATGGTGTTATATTTGATGTTTATTCTCATGATTGATGTATGCTTATGGTTTAGGGTGTTCATGTTTATGATAGATGTTTTATGAGATGTTTGACTTGGTAGATTAGGCATGTGATGTTAGAAAGATAGTTCTGATGCCTTGATTTTGTTCATGGATGTTAATGTATGTGTTATTGATGGATGTATGCAATGTGATTATGTAATATCTTTGTTTATGATAATTTTTATGTGTTTGGGATGAGTTAATGTTTACAAGATGAATTATGCTAATGTCATGGTAAATGGATAGAGTGATAGATGGTATATGGATTGATGTCTTGCCCATTGGTTTGACTTATGCTTATGATGGTGTAATGGTATCATTATATGCTTATATAATTTCATGATGGTCAATGGATAATACATTGTTGGGGATATGTTGTTATATTTTTTCCTTATGTTTTTTCTCATAGATGTCTAGATGATTTTCTTGTAGACATAGTTGATGATGTTCACACTTTTGATTTGACATCTATTGTTTATTCTCATGGAGATAAAATGTGAATATGGTTAAAGATAAGAATACATAAAGTAAGTAAATAAAAAGATAACAAAAAGGAATATGAATCCTTTCCATTTGTAAGGACCAAAATAAAATGCAAAGATGGATTGGCTTAGTAAAAATAAGATTTTCAAATGGTTCTCATTAGCATGCTTATGTTGATGAACAAGTATCTTAATCACATTCTACCAAGTAAGCTCATAGTCCTATGCATATGATATATGGAGGGAGAATGGGTGAAATTAACACCTTTAGTGAGACTATCATGCCCCTTATATAGGCTTCTAAAGAGGTAGTATAAACAAGTCTATGCTCATATATAAAGTGTAGATTGATCAATGTGGGAAGTCTATTGAGGAGGGCTGATTGTGGCGTTCCAAGATTATTACTTTTATGATAGATGATTGTGGATTTCTCATTGCTTTTGATTTTACTTAGGGGTATTTTATAATTTGACTTTTTTTTAAGGTTGGGAAAGATAAATGATGTAGGAATATTCCAAGAAATTGCTAGTTTTGACAAATCCTTTACTCAACCATCCTTCAAGGGAATGGTCTGAGTTTATACACTTATTTTAAATCCTTTTGATAGTTGTCCTAAAAGGGACTAGTATACAAATGTTATGGGTGACCCATGATTTTTTTTGACTTTTTATATTGATTTTGCCTTACATAGACTTGCTTATACATGCTCAAAGGATTACCTTTATGAAGGTAAGACTAAGTTGACACAAAGGTTTAGTAGGTGAAAAAGGGGTATAGATGACAACTACCATAGGAACCGAACTCAAAGAGATATGAAGTAATATGAAAATCATGCCATGGATAGAGCCATAGTACCCATAGTTCAATATTAAGCTATGATTATGATGGATAATCACATGATTTGGTTGTAGTTGGTTTCCCCTAAGAAGAAGGAAATAAATGTGCTTGCAAGGGATGAGATTAAGTTAGGCTAATGATGATTGTGGTCCTTATTTAACAATAGAAGGGATATACATATGAAGCATTGAGAGGCTCAAGTTTTGGTTTGCCTTTGAGAGAGGAAAAATAATAAGCTCTTGATCCATACTTATGGGTTATGATGTAGGGTTCAAGCCAATTTAAAGTAAATTTACCCCTTTTCCTTTTCTCCATATTAGTTACGTGTTGATTTTATTTGAGAATGAGATATCCAATATTAAATTCTCAAACTTTAAGGTGTTTTTATAGGCATTTTTGATTCATTATTGATAAACATGGAGATGGGAAAGAGTATCCAAGTGATGCTCATCAAGTAACTCAAATTTTGATAAATGTTCTTGATGATAATCATCTTCTGAAATAAGATCATCAAAAGATATGTGAAGAGAAGGTATTTGGATTTCAAGAGGCAATATAGCCTTAGCTCTAAACATGAGGGGAAAAGGTGTAGCACCTGTAGGGGTTTAGATGCTAGTGTGATATGCCCATAAGGTAAAAGGGATGTTCAAGTGTCAATCTTGCCCTGAGGCATTGCCCATTTTGGTAAACATGTTGTTAAGGGTGTTATTAGAGGCCTTCATTTATCCATTTACTTATGGGATATAAGGTGATGAAATGCTTATTTTAATTCTAAATACATCACAAAGACCTTGAGCTTGTTTATTTTTTAAGGATTTTCCATATTTAGTGATGATCTTATGGGGATTATCAAAATGGTAGATAATATGATGGGTGATAAATTCAATAATTTTATCAGCTTTTATCGAGACAAGAGGGATGGCCTCCACCCACTTCGTGAAATATTTGATCACAATGTTGATAGAGTGGTGTCACTATGAAGAGTGAGGATTAATCTCACCAATGAGGTCTAGACCCCATTATGAGAAGGGACAAAAATCATTAGAAAATTGAAGGTTATGGCTAGGTTCATGGTGTAAATTAGCATGTTATTGAAACTTGACACACTTTTTCATATAATCACAATAGTCTTGGTTAAGGGTAGGCCAGTAATATCCTAGGCATAGGATGTGTTTGGCCATAGTGAGTCCACTAAAGTGACCTTCATAGATACCATCATGAATCTATTTGATAGCGTGAGAGGCTTTTGGAACATGGAGGCAATAGAATAAGAGGCCATCAAAACCATGTTTATAAATGATTCCTCCCATAATGGTATAATGAGAGGTGCTCTAAATAAATGCTTAACAGACATTCCTAGAGAGTATAAAGGGAATGATGGCAAGGTGAAGGTTGTCAAAGGTTTGATGATACTAAAGGTCAAGGAGAATATATTCCACACTAAAAATGGTTGGAGTGTCTGATTTGGTGTAAAAAGGTTTGGTGAGGTGATGGACAATGACAAAATTTTGGAGTCCAAGGGTGATAATGGAATGTGAGAGGTAAGAGAAGCCATGGTGTCGACAAACTTGTTGGTAGATCATGGGGTGGTTTGAATATGGTAGTATTAAAATGATGTAAAGAGTTCTAAGACTATCTATATATTTTCAAAATATCATTCTTACATTGGTAGATGCTATTGAATTGATTGATCACAAGTTGGGAGTCCTCAAAAATATTGATTATTATGAATCCCAAAGATAACAAAGTTTGGAGGCCTATCACTAGAGCTTCATATTTGGTTTGGCCATATTATTGGTATATTCAAAGTTGAGTTTAAATGATAAAGAAATTTATTCACTAATAATGGGGATAAGGATGATACTGACTCCCCTACCATGCTGACATTTGGAATTATCAAAAAACATGGTTACTTGATTGGTGAAATCCACTTAAGATAGGATTGTGATAAAATCATCTAGAAACTCAAAAGGAGGAGATTGGTTATTTTTGAGGCTATACCAGATAATTGGTTGGCAATGACTTTCCCTTTCATTAATTTTTATTAGAATAACTCAAGGTCAATCTCAGCTGAAAGCATGAGACACTTAGCCATATGTTGGTTTTGGTATGGTTTAGAGTACATGTACTTGAGTGAGTTGGTATTTGTTATGATAAAACTTTTGTAGTTAACAAGGTAGTGGTAAATTTTGATAGCCACAAAGATTAGAGCCAAGCATAGTTTTTTAGTACATGTGTACCAAGTCTCATACTCAACAAGTGTGTGGATAATGTAATAGATGGCTTGATCTTTGTGTTGTTCATCTCAATGGGAAAGAATTGCCTCTAGGGAATGGTTAGTGGCAGAGGTATAAAGGTAGAAAGGTTGGTCATATTTAAGAGGTGTGAGGATAGGTAGAGAAATAAGGTACTCTTTGAGTACATGAAAAACCTTTTGATAATCAACATTCAACTTGAAAGAGATGTCATTTTTCAAGAGGTGGTGGAAGGTTTGAAACTCATTGGAGAGTTGGGAGATGAATTTATGAATGGATTGAAGCTTATCCTACAAACTATGGATTTTATTAATATTTATTGGAGGTGGCATCTTGAGGATGGCTTTAATTTTGGCCAGATCAACCTTAATTTATTAAAGGGAAATGATGAATCTTAGAAGTTTGCCTAACAAGACCTTAAAATTACATTTTTTGGGATTTATCCATACATAATATTAGATAAGTCACTAAAAGATTATATTGAGAAAAAGTAAGTGGTATTTGTGAATTTTTAGATTCCCAATAAGGTCATCCACATAGTCTTCATTGAATAATGTCATGGCACATTGGTAGGTTGCACCAACATTCTTAAGACCAAAAGGCATGACTCTATAATAAAAATTCCCCAATGGGATAATAAAGGTAGTCATATGATGATCTTTAGGGGAAATCAAAACTTGATTATAACATAAGAATCTATCCATTAGTGACAACATCTCATGGCCTACTATAAAATCAATAAGCTGGTCAATGCTAAGTAGAGGAAAGTCATCCTTTGGGTAGGCAAGGTTTATGTCACAAAATTACACATAGATATGTAGTCCCCCTATGTCTTTAGTGATAGACATGATGTTAGAAACCCATTAAGGATAATCAATGGGTTTAATGAAGTTGACAGAAAGGAGGTGTTGGAGCTCTTCTTTGACAAGGAGGGATATGCAAGGATACATTCAGTGGAGTTTCTATCTGACAAGCTTGGCATCATGATTAGTCACAATGTTGTGGATGGAAATGTCTAGGTAAATATTAGACATTTTGGCATTTGACTAGATGAATGCAATACTATGGTTTTGAAGGAAGGTAGAAAAGTCTTGTAGTTCCTTAGGTATGAGAGTTTGGCCTAGTTTGAAAACATGGGGGTTATCCAAAGTACCTATGTAAATATCCATGGTGGGTTCATTTAACATGGTTGAAGTATTTAGAGATAAGTATTTTTAGATGGAATAATTTTGTGTACCAAGGTAGGTGAGAATAGAATTATCATCTTGACACTAGACAGTGTGAATGGTAGGAGAGTATTCTCTAGCTAGTTTAGGATGGATTAAAGGGATGGATACAAGGCCCCCTTCATTTTGATAAGTTAGGGGGCTGAGGGTAATAATGTTGACCAAATAAAAATCTAGGTGAGATGATGTCCTCATCCTCATACTCAGGTGGAGAGGGTCTTGGTGAGGAAGGGATCTCTTCTTTAATAGTGGTATTGATAGGTCATTTGGATTTCTTCTTATTAGGTAGAATAAATCCAAGGACAAGTTTATCATGAATCTTGTAGGTCTCAATTGAGATCAATGTGTGTGGGTCATGCTCATACCATCCTAAGCCAAATCCTTTCTAGGCACACCTATGGAGGTATAGTTTGGTGAAGTCTGAGCTATCCAAGTAAGAGATGTTGGATATGAATGGTTGAAGTGAAGAGGGAGTGGTGGTAGCATTAAGTGGCTTGTCAAATACACCATACATAAAGTGGGTTTCATATATTGAAGGCCCCAAGGGGGTAATGGATCCAAATATGGGGTCATAACCTAGTTGGTGGTTGAGCCTTCCATATATTTGAGGAATTTGGAAGGTGTCAAGGGCAAGGAAGTGGTATTCTCCAAGGGTAAGGTGTTGAAATATGGGTTCCAAAGGATTGGTGATGGGAATTTGGTCTATAGGAATAAATGAACTAGTATATGCCTTAGTGTAAGGGGAATTAATGACTTTAGTTTTAATGGGTGACGGCTTAGTGGTGGTCATTTTTGGAGCTTTAGATGGAGGTAGGAGAACAACATTAGGTCGGTAGGTCATATTGTATGTTGTAAAAGGGATAGGGTTAGATTGTATGGTAACAACTTGAACTTCATGTTTAAACTTGACACAATGATGGAGGCTAGAAGGTACGTAACCCATGGCATGGATCTAAGGTATCCCTAGTAAAACATTATACTAGATTTCACCTTCGACCACATAAAAGAGTTTGAGGAGTGTGTGAGGTCCTAACTGAATGTGAAGGATGATAATTCCAAGGTACTGGTCATAGTGTTGTTAAATGATCTAACAATAGCTAAAGTTTCAAACATGACATTGTCTAGTAGATTGAGTTGGTCATAAACATAGGAAGAGATGATGTTGATACTAGCTCCCCCATCAATCATAGCCTATTTGATGTGGGTTTGGTTGATATGGGATATAATAAAAAGAGGGGGATCCAAGTCCTTAGGATGGATTGAAGGTATATTTGAGTCCTTGAAGGTAACAAGGGTGGAGAGTTGGAGAGCACCTATGAAGTCTTCTATAGGTTAGAAGTATCTTGGTCTGACCTCAATAGCTTACATATCCTCTATCATGGCCTAATAATGGTGGGGTGAGGTTAAAATGAGATCATAAAGGCTCATCTTGGTTTGGGTCTATTGAAGTTGTTTAAGAATGATACTCTAGATGAATTTAGAGGGGTTAGCCTCTGAGGTACCTATGATGGTAACTTTGGGCTTATCTACACACATAGAGGTCTGGATCTAGTTTAGTTTAGGATGAGCTAGTGGGTATGTCCATGGAATGGTCACTTTGGCCTTCCCTTTATCCTCTTGTTATGATCACATGACCACATTAATAATATGGATAGAGGGGAAAGGTGGGATATGAGTTTGGGTAGGCTCTTTGTCATTCTAAGGTGAGAGTGAGGGATTAAGAATGTGTTGGTGACTGGTTATTGGGTGTATTGATGAATGAATAAATGGAAGTTCATCTACCAAAATATCATCCTTGTCATAGAGTTAGTGGAAAATGTCTTGGAGATATTTTCAATTCTTTGTGTCATGCTTAGGTGTCTTGTGATAGGAGTAGATCTGATAGTCATTGTATTAGGCTAGCTTAAAACTGAGAGGATCAAAAGGTCTGATAGGAAGTAATGTGAGGTAAGAGGTCTATAGTAATATTTAAAGAATAGTCATATATGATTTTGATAAAGGTAAGAAAGGTTTAGGGATCATGGTTTTTATTGGTAAGATGGGTGTGTTGGTGGCAATATGTTTGGTGAGAGATAGTTTGGGTAAGGTGGTGTTTTTAGTTGATGGTTTTGGTCTGGGTACGCTGATAGTTGGGGTGTTGGGTTTGATGGTCTAACTATTGGTAATTTGAGGAGTGGTGCATCAAATAATAAGTAGTTTGGCATAACCCATGATAGGGGGTGACATATGCTAAAAAGGAGTTATTTTTTAAGTAAAGTGGAAGGATAAGGCCCTAAGATAGAGGGCAAGGTAGAGGGAGGTAGAGTCTTAGTCATTTATCCCTTCAATGTTTTCTTCCACTTAGTTTGTGTGGGTCTAGACTTGGGTATAGTCTTGGGTGAGGTTAACTCCACTTTCAAGGATGGGCGAAACAAAGTCTAATTAGGGAAGGCACCAAGAATATTGAATGGTTTGGTTGGTGATGTGGTAGTTGGAAAGGTAGCTATTTGGATTGACTAAGAGGGTGAAGGGTTGATAAAAGTTTGGATTGGTTTAAGAGGCAATATAGAAATGATGGATTGGTTAGTTAGAGGCATGCTAAAAGGTTTAGGTTTGTTTATGTAAGGGATCCCTTGGTGTTTCCAGAAAGTGGCTTGATCCATGTCTAGTTTTATGACCATACCTAACACTTAAATGAGTTTATAAAGAGGTCTATATGCTGATTTTATGCCCTGGATAGTGGGTACTATGCATACACCTATGGGTTGAGGATGAAGGTTGATAGCCTCATATATTTCATTAATTAAGGGAGGTAAGTTTGAGTTGAGTGGCTACTCCATTAGGGGTGTTTGTCAAAACATTGCTTCCCTGAGCATGATGCCCATAGTTGTGGCTTGATTTATAATTAGGGGAGATGATGGATTAATAATGGTTGTGTGTTCAAGTTGGCTATCTAAAGGGGTTCTTGATGATTCTAAATCATCTATGAGTGAAGCTAAGTAAAAAATAACCTCCTTAGTTTGGGCCTCCAAAGGAAACGAAATTTACTTCACCACCTCGATAGATGAATTGCGGGAAAATTAGGTAGGTCAGATGATAAGCTCCCCATGGATAAGTGTGTCAAGGACCATATTGACCATGTGGGCATCGTGAGAATATTTAGCTTATGTGTTTTCAACTTTGATAGAGGAATGGTTTGGAAAATGTTTCTTCAAGATGTTAAGAGCTTGATTTTCAAGGTCATTAGGATTATCCAATATGAGTTCCCCCTTATCAATAATATTTAGAAAAACATTATTGAAAGTATTACATCAGCTGATGCCATATCCAATTACCTGGTGAAAAGCACAAAGGTCACTCTTATTGTACCAAGTAGGTGCTAGATGAGAAGAATCAAACTATTGGGGAGGTTTGATGGATGAAAGCTATATAATATTAGCTTTTAGTAGCTTCTCTAGAACCAAGGCATAAGATTCTCCAAGTGGAGTGAACTATTTTTTGTTGCTTCAATTTGGGTTCCTTGTGTTTTGGTTAGAGGTAATGGAAGAACTTTATTGATTGACATTGGGTGGAGGGGTAGTTTTAAGGAATATTGGATTTATAGTTCCCTTGCTCTTAGTTTTGGTATTGGCTTAGTTTCCTAGTTTTGAGGAAGAGGTTTTATTATTCCTAAATGTAGATTTATTGTTTCATAACTTCAATTTACCCTCATCTATGGCTTGGTTTTTTAGCTTATGTGCCATGGTAAAAGGTTCATCAAAATTTCTAAATCTTTAAACATGCAATGTAGATGATATATGTTGTGTGCATGCTCAAGAAAAAAGTTCTATAAGTTTAGGTTGAGTTAAGGAAAATGAAAGTTGATTAATCAAGCTTCTCCAACAAGTGAAGTTGGAAATAGATTCATAATCAAATTATTTGATAGAATATAGGTCAGTGATAGAGACCTTGGAAATGTTAATGGAAAAATGATCTAAGAAAACTTGTGCTAGCTGGGTGAAAGAAAAGCTAGAATGCTTGGTGAGGGAACTATACCAATTGAGTGTTGGGCTAGATAAAAAAATAGGGAAGGTTTGAACGATATGGGCATCATTTTAAGAAATAATGTAACATGCATGCATAAAAGACCTAAGGTGTTTTTGGGGGTCCTTTTTGCTCTGAAATTTTGTAAATTTTGGAAGCTCTCATTGAGGAGGATAATGTTTGATGGGAACAAAAGGATGAATAGGTTAATTACAAATTTGATCAGAGGATAAGATGTTATGAGCCCATAAAATGGATGACTCAAGGTTGGCCATCTTGTCCATGAACATTTTCATTATGTCAGTTTGAGGTGGTGCACTAAAAGGATTGTAAGGCTGATATTATGGTTGAGGTTAGGCAACATATTGGTAATTGTTTGGTAGTTAAGAGGATACCACATATTGGAATGTGGATGCTAGAGGTTGGGTAGGGTAGGTGGATGATGGTGGTTAGGTAGTGGGTACATACCCTTGTGGGTTAGGGATGTGACCTAGGTTGGGTGTGATGGATACCTATTGAGGGATTCTTGTAGGTTGGGTATGGGTGGTAGTTGGGTTGGTGATAAGAGGTGAGGTAGTGACCTTCTTGCTAGTAGGTGGTGAAGTAGAAGGGATAGATACCAATAATGTTGGTAAATGGGTATTAACCAATGGGTTAGGTTTAATAGAGGGGAGGTTGTTAGCGCTAGTGGTAGATTCTCTAATAATAAGTGGAACATGATGGGTTAATGGTAAGGTGGCTCCTAAGGTGGAGGATTCATTGGTAAGGGTGTAAGGTGTGAGGGTAGGGATTGGTTGGGTAGGTTGGTTTTTAGTTATGGCATTAAAGGGGTTAGTAGATGAAGATACCTGTGTGGTTGAAATTTGGGTGGTGATCATGGAAATAGGGATACCCTTTATAAGGTGGGATGGCATGCCATAAGGAGGATCTTAAACTATACTTGAAACCAAGATATGGTGAGTGGAAGTGTTAATATAGTGTTAAAGGTCAATTATATTATTATCTTAAAAAGTGGTAAAATCCATGTCTCCTTAGGGAAATACCCAAGGAAAAGTACAGCTTCCCAATATACGAGGTGAATCTTCATCCTCAGAGATGTAATCCATAGATGAAGAGGTAGAAGAGGTTTATTTAAGTGACGAGTTCTATTCTACTAGGTCTCTTCAATATTGGAGAGTGAGAACCATACAAGAAAAAGGGGAGAGAAAATAAGAACAAACTCACCACTCAAATAAGAAGAATAAAAGAAAATGATCAAAGAAATCAAGACACACTATGAAGTATGTTAAGCTTAGAGGTTAGTTTTAATCTCACTTTTAGGTTATGCCTTGGTTTGTGTGATGGAAGTTGGATTGTAGATAAAGTACTATAAAAGTAGTCTATGGTTTGTTTTTTTTAATTTAAGTTCTCACAAGAATTTTTATTGGAATCAATACATGGCTTGGTATTGGGGCCTATCCCCTCACTTCATAGTCCCATAGTGATAAGGGTGTCGGGTGCTTAGCTAATATATATTGATATGAAGAGTTTATACTCAACTAGATAGATAAGTTGGTTTTCCCCTTAGAAATGACCTACAAGTAGGATTGATAGGAATGGGTAAGGTGATTTCTAGGTGATGAAATCCTATTCAAGACTTGTCTCAAATTATTTTGATGTTTGATTGATGAAAATGGTTTAGCTATTGTGTGCAGTAAAAGTGGTGCTATGATAAGATTATTGTGTTTTAATTCAAAGTGAACTAATGTTAAAATCATGAAATGGATGTAATTAATTTTAATCCCAATATAAATTTAAGTTTCAATTTTGAGCATAGATAGTGAAAAGAGCATACAAATGCAAAAAAAAACATGAGTAAAGACTCTAGGTCCCACTGGGCATGCCAATATGTTTCATGTAAATTTTCACTTCAGTTCTAAAGAAGAGAGAAAAGAAACTCAATATGGGTATGGTTGAAAAACCTACTTAATTATTTATGAATTGAATTAGAGTATTTTAAGGAGATCCTCTTTTTCTTGGGAGGAAGACCTACAATTAAGAAAGCATAGAATTTGGTTGGATGGATGGTTGAGTCAAATTTCTAGTTGGTAGAATCTAGGCTGATTTCAATAGAGTAACGGTACTTGAAAGCTTAGTTGAGAGGTGATGGTGAGTCAGCTGCCAATAAGATCTCTAATGGTACTTGATAATTTGGGTGATTTTGATGATGTTGATTGACCTAAAAAAAGAGATTCTAGATACTTAAAGCTCTTGATAATAATTGTTGATGGATTTGGCCTCCCAAGCCTCTCTCTCTTATAGGCACAAGCAAGAGGTGGTAGTGAAGGTGTAACTAGGCCATATAAATACATTTTATCCATCTAAAAAGCTTGTGAAAATATTTAGAAAAGAAAAGTTTTGGTTTGCATGTGGCTTACATGTTGAAAGTCTAGGTGGTGCAACCTGATCATCACTAATCAAGATAACCATCACCGATCGAGGACTTAGGAAAAAGGTGGGTTAAAATGGTGAAAAGGTTAATTTAGTCAAGTGGATAATTTTACCCTAGGTTAGGTAAGTTGGTTAGGTCAGGAAGGTTTGTTAGCCTTGTAGGTGTTGTTGAAAGAGGTTAAAGAGAAACTGAAGGCAATTTGACAACTAAGACTATCTGTGTGGTTTTATAGTGTCTAAAAGGGGTGTTAATGAGTTTGAATACTCTAAACACTCATAATATCTCATGTACCATCATAAATATGATAGAAACATTGATAGATCCAATGTTAGCAAGAGAAGTCCTAAAAGATAGTTGGAATACATATCAATGTTTTTTAAATGGTGAATCTTCATTAATCTATGAATATTCAATTTTTTGAAGTAGTCATTTGGAGATTTTTGTGGAGTGATCGATAGGGTGAGAACACCTAAATTTTTGGGATCAAAGTTAATTTTGAGCAGAGTTTCACCTACATTTGAGTATAAATTTATTCATATAAATGTACTTCATTAGCACCTCGAAAGCTGATCCTAAGGAATTATCCATATACCATTAGACAACTTTAGGAGTGTTTTTGGCGGTTTGTATTTCAGGTCCTAGTAAGGATTCAAAAATCAATAGTTTCTATCAAGGTATGAAATGATTTTTTTACAATATAATTTTTTACTATTTTTTACAGTTTTTAACATGCTATAGGTGGAGGACAATAGATTACCTATAAGTAGGCACTAGTAGTCTATAGGTGGATGCTAGTAATTTACTTATGGAAGCTAACATTCTATGGGTAGACACTAGAACTCTATAGGTGGATACAAGTATATTATGGGTAGATTCCAGTAGACTATTGGTGGGTGAACACAAGAAGTCTATGGGTGGATGTCAAAAGAATACCTACAAATAGATGCTAACATTTTATGGTCATCCACCAATAAACAATGGGTGGATGTTGATAGTCTATGAGTAGAGACCCACATAATGTTACCATCCACTCATATCCTATGGTTGGATGATAGTCTATGGGTAGACACTTACATAATGCTGACATTTGCCCATAGCCTACTAGTGGATGCCAATGGTCTATGGGCATACACTCATAGAGTGTTAGTGTCCACCTATAGAATATAGGTGGATGTTGGTTTATGATTCACAAGTATGTTAAATAATTATCCAAAATGTATGCCTAAGTACCCTCTCATTATGAAGAGACACTATAAATACTCTTCTTTTAAACCTTTAATATTCATGAAGCCACGTGGTGAACATGCATTGTTAGAATTTTTTGCATAATCCTAGCGGCCACCTATATCATGCCAAAATTTACTAGAATAATGTGGATGAGAACCAAAACCATGAAAAAAATACAAATGCATGATGTGGATAAATGGCAATGCATGGTGTGGATGAGCATCAGTACCATGATGTAGTATTCAACATCCATCAAAATGTTACTGACATCTATTTGTATTGCATAGACATCCATCTGCATGGTGCCATTGTCCACCCACATCATCTTGGGATTCACCTACATGATACTAGAATCTTCACAAAAAATTCTAGTGTTTGTTTATGTTTCAAAAGAGTCTTACTACATAGTACTATCATTCACCCACAACATTCATCGTATCACATTGCATGATTCACCTATGTAATGATACTCCTAAATTAGTTTACCACCATTGTGAATGTGATTTCCTTCAATAAATTCATAGATTTTTTTATATGGCCCAATATAATTAACCCTAATACATACTAATTTAGATCTCTTTGTGACTATCACCTATAGTCAAGTGAAAATATGCCTTCAATAGCTTCTAATGAGGATTGAGGATTCAACAAATTTTGATGAAAACTCTGAAGGTGAATATAGTAAGGCTAAACCATATCAAGGATTATAGATTGGTTATGAGAACCAATTCAACATATATATTCATATTTAATGTAAAATTGAAAAATCTTCGTATGGGAACAATTACCTTAATATTTCAAAAGAAGGGATTCTGCTCTACAAAATGCCATATGTGGGCAGGAGTTGATAATGTCTAATTAAGTTCAATCATTTCATTATTGTATTCTATATGAATATGTTACTACTAAAAATGAGATATAGTTATTTTATCAAGATTGAATGAATATTTATAGACTTTAAATTCCATTAGGTTTCCACTGTAAGCACTCAATAAACATAGCCCCATTTGAGCCCTCATGAACCTATAAGTTGCAGTGACCTTAAGTCTATTGATGGTAATGGTCTAATAACATGATATAAAAGAATGAGATGGGTTAACCCATGTATTCAATGTCCTAATATATCCATTATAAATAAAGGTGTGTGGAGATTCAGGGATATGAGCACCTACAGGGACCTCATAATAGTACATTGAGACTAGATCTTGAAATGAAACTAGTGCACTATAGTACATTGATAATAGCATAGTTATAAGGCATGAGGTGAGATCATATAGGTGTATAATGGTCTTAGTGACCTAAATTGTAATAAAATAGGCTGAATTATAGTGTTAATTCATACATCATAACCTATAGGATTCTATTGAACTCTTCTTAATTACCACTTACAGGCAACATTGTACATGTGGTAGACCAGTCTAGACTAATGTATGATTAAAAGTTTAGAAAGATAATATGGATAATAATATTTTATATATTCTCAAACTTATATATCATAATTTAAAAATATCCTTAGATTCCATAAATAGAGCATATTTTGATCAAACATGGTTCAAACCTCAGTCAATCCAAAACCTTATCTATAGTCATAAGAATAGAAAGCTAGTCTTGTAAAATTTAATGTTTGAGGGTTCTGTTCATGATCAAGTTTTCAAAAAAAATTTATATCATCATAATGACTCAAAATATCCCTTCATATTTTCACTTTTTTTAGGTGAATAAGATATATTCCCTTTATTTTTTGTCAGATAGAGGTCACTCCACTAGTAACATAATCTTAAAGTTTAGGATGTGAATCATGGAAAGATGAAATAGAGAGAAAAGTAACATTGATAAGATGATGTATATATGTTAAATAAATATTAAAAAAGTGTTTAAAATCATTACATCCATTAGATCACACATAGGTGGGTTACATACATAATTAGAGATAGTTAGGCCTATTAGGCATAAAACTCGACATAAACACTCATATGTATAATTCTATTCATATGACCATGAAATAATTTCATGAATTTTGAAAACCTTCAAGGGAGATTTGAGGATATGTGAGAACCATTTCTTTTGCATAGAATTACTCATATTGGTCATTTTTATCCTTAATGCCTATCAGGGGTACCTAGAACATAGTCAAGAGCTTGAGAGGCCATGTTCATTTGTTCATATCACTACTAATAGACTACATTGTGACTCAATGAGATAATAATAGTTTAAATGGGTCTTGTACCCCAACTTTGGTTCAAAATTTATATGTCTAACTTTTATGAACAATCACCAACAGTCTAGGAGACCAAAAACCCTCCTAAAACCCCTGCTTGGACACGATGGAGAAGAAACAAGTGGAGATTCATCTAGGAAGGGTAAAATGGCATGAAATTGTCTTGGACATGTTTATAATTTCCTCAGGGTCCTTGATATCCACTTTTTTATACTTTCATCTATATGGATAGACCTAATACTATGTTTTCTATAGGAATTGAGATGTTTTGTAGGTATAAAGGAGAATGAAAAAGTGATAATTAATGTACAAATCCTTTATATACCTTTCCAACATAAAAAACTCAATCATCACCATGGTTATAAAGGAAAACCTCTCTAGTACACTTTTAATTACAAAAAATCTAAATGAGACAGTGATATGGAGAAGTGATTACCTAGGAGATAGTGATCAAGGTGATCTGGAAACTTTTGAGGTTTACTTGATGGAGTGGAAAGTAATGAAGTTATAAAAAGTGTCCTACATCCTATCCAATTCATCTTCATGAGCAAATACAATCCACCTAGGTGACAAGTGTGAGGACAAACCTAGAAGGCTAATGATGAATGACAACATGTAGTGAATGATAAGTGACAAGAGTGAGTCCATGAAAGAAAATTCATAGTTAACCTACACTAACTTTATTTCCATCTTATCATGATAATACATATGTGCCAAGGCTTATTATGTAATTTTAAGATAGTCAAGTGGATTATTTATCATCAAGGCAGTTTCATAACAAGAACATGAAGAGTTTTACACCAACTTGATGAAGATGTTGTTTTTAGATTGAAACATGTTAATGATAGATTCATAAATTATTTTAAACTTAATTCCATGGAAATTTAACTATTTATAATAGTTTGACACTTGGTCTTGTGACCCTTCAACTTCTCTTTTTTCTCCTCTCATATGCTCTATATATTCAAGCCTTTTTGGCTTTGTAGTTGATCCATAATTAGTACAAAAAAGCCTAGCTTGTTTTGACATATCATTTACATTTGAATAAATTTTTATTAATTTTATTCATTCTATGTAATCCCTTAACTAAGTGTGTTAAGTTGTTTGTGTGGTTCAAAAGTGATTAATATACTCTCCTTGCTTCCATTTCTGCTCTTGCATGTTTGTGTGAGTGATATCTCTTCTAACAGGATTCATAAAGTGTATTGCTTATTAAGTGTATCTTGAAGTTTGAGAGAGAAAATTATTTTATAATATCAGACCTTATTTTCATACACCTCTAGATACTCATATAAATCTACCTCTATGAGAAATACTTATGCTAGAAGGACATAGAGTTGAAGTTAGTTTGAATAATATTCTTTCTAAAGTGCAGATGTAAGTGTGTTGTGTGGAGTTATCTTAGTGTATCACATCATTATCATAGGTTTATTTTATGTCTCCTTCCCTTTTCACACATAATAGTTATTAGACTAGTGTAGTGTGAGCCTATAATATAAATCAAGGAAGCTAGCCCTTTTAAACCTAGAGATCTATCTCTTGTTGTGGCTTGTTTATGAAGAGAGATAATTCCATGTTATCCTAAAATTCGTAAGGTCTACTCGACTTATATAGGGTAATATTTTTGGATATAATAGGTAGATTGGTAGTATTGCATATATTTTACAAATAATTAAGAGGTTCATAGTCATCAAAATCAATAAGAGTGACATGTAAATCGGGATTCATATTGATAAATTTAGGTAAAGGGGCACTATTAATATTTAGAATAGTGGAAATTTTATATTGATATATAGGATTAGGAAGTTTAATAATACATAAGTTAAGATCGACCTCATGTTTATAATATTTTCCATTTTGAATTAACTTGATATATTGGCTTTAGAAAGAGTCAATAGCCCTCATGTGATGAGTGCATGGGTCACTTAGGTGTATATTGTAATATAATGGTAAATATAGGATGATAAACATAATATGTATTGGTTTTGATTGAACAGTAAGAGGGAGACAAACATAACCAAGTGGATTTTGATTGGTTTTATCAAATCCACAACATGTCAAATGAGTTTATTTGAGATGATTTTATTACATCTAAGTTATTCAATAATCTATAAAAATGTTGCTTTAATTCCCAAACCCTCATCTACTAATACTTTTCAAATGTGGGTGGTATTAATAACTAGTTTAATAAATAGGGGTGGAGCATCGAATTGAAAGAGGATTTAATCATTGATCAATAAAGGAACTCTATGGAAGGTTTTAAATAAGGATAAATGGATTGAATGGTATGAAATTATATTAGTTGAGGCTCATGAGAAGAAGGTTTATTATCTAAGGGAGATGGTTCTTTGATTTCTTTGAGTTATTTCATTAAGAACTTATGATGGTAAGGATAAGTATGAACTAGCTCCATGAGAGGAATTTTAAAAGGCATAGAGTTGAGTTCATATAGTAAGTTCCAATGAGTGTTGGAAAAATAAGTATTATAATGAGTTTTTTAAGGTAAAATAGGTTTAAGCAGAAAATAAGTTATTGGAGGTTCAAAGAGAGGAAGCTATTCCTCATTTATTTTCAAGGATAAGTGAGTAGTAGTAGTATCTTTGAGAATTTGCTCTTCTAAAGATGGTTTATTCTATTTGGTGATGAGATTTTTGTGGGATTATTTGCATTGATAATTGAACTTATCCACATTTAAATATTGGGAATTTGTGTAATATTTATCATAATTAGTTCCAATCACACAAATATCCTTATTTGATTAATGAGGGTTAGATCTAGAGAAGTATTTTTGGTTGTTAGAAGAAGAATCTTTGGAAGATTGTTTTTTTTCAAATCATTAATGTAATCTTGATGATGTATTTTTATCATGTCATCATGATTTAATTAATTTCCAAGCATAAAATAAATGTAAAATTTTATAATCCCTCAATATGTTTTGTGGTAATGAATTATATCAGCATGGAACCAAAAACAATTATTAGGATCATACCATTTAGGGGGATTATTGAGATACATGAATGGTTTAAAGGGTGACAAAAATTATTTCATGGATAATGGCATATGAGAATGTTAGGATTTTATATTTTTTCTACTCCTAGTTTGGGTTGAGGAGGATTTATGGTTATTGCATTGTTTGAATGTTAAAATATCCCTTAATTATTTTAGTATTAGGTTAAAACTATTTCATTAAGAAGTCTTGGTGTTTATCTTGGTCAAGAGCCTCATTTAACATTTAGGGAGTGAAAATTTGATCCTTGTATTAGAGTTCAGGTGTTAATGATTTTATAAAGAGATTAAATAAGTTGTCATCAATCATGTTGTGATTGACCTTATGAGCCAAAGATTTCCATATTTTGATAAAATCATGAGCTAATTCATTATGGGATTACTTTTCATTAATGAAATGACCAAGGTAATTGTTAGGAAGATCATTATGTTGGAATTTTTTAACTAGAGGATTGACTAAATTCTCTAGTTTCCATATATAATATTGGGGAATTTAGTTATACCATTATAATACATCACTGGTAAAGGTTTTAACTAAGATTTTGGTTGTGGTAAAAGTACTGGTTTGGGTTTAGTCTTTATAAAAATTTCCAAATTCCTTAATAAAAGATGAAGGGTCTTTAGTCCTATCATATTTAATAGTTCGACATATATTACCAACAGAAATAGAAATAATGAAAGGGGATAAAGGCTCATTTTATATGTTTTGAAGCATCATATTATGCATTATAGGTTGGGGGATGACATTACCCATGACATCTCTAATATGTAGAAGAATAAAGTTTTTATTATTTTGAGAGAGAAGAACATGACATTGATTATCCATGTTAATTAAATGATGTTGTAGTTTCATCATTTTAGATGTGTTATATTTTTGCATTATGTTCATTTGTTGCACTATTTATTCAAGAATCTAAGTTATATTAAATGTTAGGATAGTATTTTTAAGAATATTCCCTGAATTGGTATTATGGGAGGATTTCTAGGTGGTATACTCCTTGTGGAGTTATTGGATAGGCTTGTGTCAATATCCCCCACATTATGGTGAGATATTTTAAGATGGGAATTATCTTGATAATAATGAAAAGGATATCATGTACCAATCTCATTATTTTGACTGATTTAAACCATGTTGTAATCAAACTATGAGGAAGGAGAAGAGGTGATCCAAGAGTGAGGATCCTCTTAAGAAATAAAGGTCAGAAGGAAATAACATCCCATATAGTGTCTAAATGGATTTAGGTTGTCTAGAAAGATTTTGATAAGGTAGTTCATGATTCTTGAAGAAATAATATGAGATCATGAAATAAGATTTAAAAATAGACACAAAGTTAGCTGGATAGATAATAGTGTTGACCAACAAGTATAGAGTCAATTGGGTTGACAAAGAATGTGAATAAAATTCACAAAATAGGAAAACAAAATGATATAATCGAGTTGGTTGATTGTTTGTTGTAAATAATAAGATGAAAATAGGCCAAGGAGATACATATTAATATTAGTAGACATTATACTATAAATGAGGAAATCAAACAAATGGGAAATATACACAGTTAGATAGGTCAACTATGTACTTTAAAAATGGGGACTGGTCAGGCTGATAAAAATACATAGTCATTAGGAGAGAATATATATTGAAGGTAAACAATATTTATAGTCTATAAGAGACTGTATCAATATGGAAAATAGTGTTCTAAAAATAGAGAATGTTTTTTAGGATAATATCTAAGAAAATGAGATTAAACACACAAGAAATTGGGTCAATGTGAATAATCTAATTGGAACACACAACACAAACCTTGTACCAATGTTGGCTAATGTAAGTTTTGTAATACAAAATACAATGATGAAGGATAAAGAAATAACTTGAAATTAAATGCTAACTATTGGTCAATCCTAAGTTTTATTAAGTTATAATGAACTTTAAATTTAATCTGATGGGAAATTGGTTGTAATAAGGAACTAGAAAGCAATCTAAAGATTGTTTCAAGAAGTTTAGGCTAAAAAAGATTTGTACTAGTGATGGTATTGTCTTGTTATTGGGTCATACCCACTCACTTCATAATCCTATAGTGATAAGGGTGTCGGGTCTTTTTCCAATACATACCTTCAACCACATATTTATACATGGCAAGAAAACCAAGTTGACTTCCCCCTTGGTGATGAAATCTAAGTAGATAGGCCTTGGGAAGATAAATGATTAATGATTTTTATTTTTAAAGTAGTTTGGAAGTTTACACAAAAGAGAAAAATACTGTGACTAAATTGATAATTTGAAAAAAAAACCTAACTTATCTATGTTTGTTACTCTAAGCATGAAAACAACTAAAAAGAAAGGTGAATTAATTACTAGAAAAAAGACCCTAATTTCCCTAATTATGAAGAGTAGACAGTTGGTTCAGGTGACACTAATGCAAAAAATGTAGAATAGAGTAGATTGGGTTAGTAATGTTTTATAGAAGCAAGATCTAGAAAAAACATAGTCAAACAAGTCAATTTTGTCTTCTAGATATAAAATAGGCTACAAAATTGTGTCAAATTAGTCAGCCTAGTTTGCTATAGGGTTAAAAAATTTATAGAGTACAAACTTGTGAAAATAGAACTAAAAAAGAAAAACTAAAATTATATAGTAGGTAAGAATGAACCTTGGGATTAAATATGGTTAGATTGTAAAATTTTATAATCTAATGCTCAAATGTTAATTCAAAATATTTGCAAATAGAGTTGATAGGTTCGATGGAGTTTTCAAAACCTATATGCTAAAAAACAAGTTTTAAACAAAGTAGACTGGTGTGACTATGTTTGTAGGCCTGTATGCTGAAAGATTATAATTTTGAATAGAGTTGACTAGTTTGACTATGTATGAAAATCTAGAATTAAAGAAAAAGATTGTGCTAAGATAATTAATCCAATTACCTATATTTGGAGAATACCTACACAAATTAGATATAGTCATTTTGGAATGAATATGTTAAACTTGTACACAAGTTATTATAACTATACTAACAAGTTTCATACAATATTCAAAAAATAAAAATATATTATATAATGATAAAATGAAAGCATGAAATAAAACCTACAAGGGTTTATTTCACATTAGGTTCACCAAAATGTATATGATAACTCCTAAACCAAAATAGGTTGATCCTTGTCCCCGCTTAATGTGAGTGATACCAAACCCCCTTATGATCCAAAGTCAAGTCTTTGGACACATACCAAGCATTTTTCTAAATTTTTCAAATTTGATTCGGTCAAGGGGTTTTGTGAAGATATCAGTTGTCTAATCGGCAGTTGGGCAATATATTGGATCAAGAGTTTTCTTTGCCACCAGCATTCACAGATAATGTTATTTGACATCCATATATTTTATTTTGGCATGAAACACTAGATTCTTGGACATCTTGATTGCACTCTGATTATCAATGTATAACTGTGTAGGAGCAAACTGAGAAACCTGAAGATCTTCAAGAATATGATGAAGGTAAACAATTTCTTTAGAAGCATCCCATGCTGCAATATATTATGATTCTAATGATGAATTTTCCACTGTATCCTACTTCTTACAACACCAAGCAATGGTAGTTGAACCCATATGCATAGTGTATCCTGTGGTTGACACTCTATCATCCACACATCTACCAAAATCTGCATCACAACATCCAACAAGTTTTAAGTTCTTGTTGCAGTGGTATTCAAGGCCATATGTTTTCATTCCCTGAAGGTAACGAAGTACTCATTTTGCTTCATGCCAATGAATTTCTATAGGCTCATGCATAAACCTAGATAAAATTCCAACTAAAAATGAAATATCGGGCCTGCTAGTCATCAAGTATATCAAACCTCCCACCAATTGTCTATATGTGGTGCCATAAAAAAAGGCACTGCTATCATCCTTAGACAATTTCAAGTTACTTTCCATGGGAGTGAGGGCAGGTTTGCAATCACTCATACCAAACCTCTCTAATAACTCAAAAATATACTTAGTTTGTGAAATGAAAATACTATGCTCTTTCTAAGTTACCTCTATGCCTAGATAGTAGTGAAGAAGTCCAAGATCTATCATCTCAAACCCATCTTTTAATTCCTTCTTCATAGACTTGTTATGGTTTTCATCATTACCTGTAATAAAAAAGTCATCAACATAGAAAACTAGTATCACCATTTTCTTACCCTGCACTCGAAAATAGAGAGTATCATCAGATTCACTATGATGAAAACCAATGGATTTCAAGTATGAATCCATTTTCTCATACCAAACCCTGGGTGCCTGTTTGAGCCCATACAAAGCTTTTGTCAATTTACACACTTTGTGTTTAGCACCCACCTATTCAAAACCCTGAGGTTGTTTCATATAGACTTCTTCCTATAAATCACCATTTAAAAAAGCACTTTTAACATCCAAATGATGTACGTTCCAACCATTTTGTGATGCTAAGGCAAGTACCGTATGAATAGTGTGCCATTTGGTAGTTGGTGCAAATGTTTCCTCATAGTCAATACCTTCTTGTTGTGCATATCCTTTTGCAACAAGTCATGCCTTATGTTTATCAATGGAGCCATCTGATTTATACTTAGTCCTATAAACCCATTTACATCTGATGGGTTTAACATGTGGAGGAGGATCAACTAAAACCCATGTATTATTGTTAAGTATGGAATCATACTCACATTTCATTGCCTGTTGCCAAATATGTTCAGTAGATGCCTCCTCAAAAGTGGATGGCTCAGTGGAAGAAGTAGTAACAACCATAGCATAGTTCACCCATTTTTGAGAATTCTTGGGCCCTATTAAACCAACTTCATCTACTGTCAAGTTAGAAAAAATAATTTGAGCCCATTTTGGATACTTAGACAAATTATTCAAATCAGGGACTCCAGAATTCTCATTAGGTGCATTATTCGATGGGGGACATAGAGAATTTTAAATAATTTCTAAGTCATCAACCTATGAACTTGTAGATGAAGGAGAGGAAAGTGAAGTAATTTGAGTCTCATACCATAAATTTGAAGAGTTATCCCCATTATTCAAACCCTTATCTCTTTTTGTATTTTTCCTCTCTAATCTATCAAATTGAGAATCAATCTATCTAATCTATCCTCATAGTCCCAAACTCATCAAATATTACATCTCGACTCACTATGAATTTGCCTGAATCTTGTGTAAGTAAATGAAACCCCTTTTTATCTTTAGAATAACCAAGAAAGATGCATTTTCAACTTCATGGTTCCAACTTAGTTCTATGTTTAATAGGAACCAAAATAAAACAAACACATCCAAACACTTTCAAGTGTTTAACTTTGGGTTTAAACCCATACCATGCCTCATATGGAGTTTGTCCCAAAAGTGCAACTGTGGGGGACCTATTTCTCAAATACACTACAGTACCAATAGGTTTAGCCCAAAACTTATCATCAAGCTATTTATAGTGCAACATGGCATGTGATGTGCCCTCTAAAGTTCTATTCATTCATTCAGATACTCCATTTTGTTGTGGAGTATAAGCATTACTATATTGTCAATGAATTCCATGTTCTCAACAATAGTCTAAAAATTCATTTGAGGTATACTCACCTCCATTATCTGAATGAAGAGTGGCCAAATGTGAACCTGTTTCTTTTTCGACTAAATGTAACTAGTCAAAAACTTGGCAAAAAATTTAGATTTGTTTTTCATAAAGAATACCCAAGTCATCCTAGAAAAGTCATCAATAAACAAGACAAAGTATCTACACCCACTAATGGATGACTTTTTCATGTCACATACATCACTATGAACTAACTTTAAACATATGTTAGCTCTCCAAGATGACTGTTTAGGAAAATTTTCCCAATTTTGTTTACCCAGAACACATGAATCACAAAGAATACTATCTTTGCAAAAAGTGGGCAACCCATTCACCATACCATATCTCTGCAAATCCACTAAAGAGTAGATATTCAAATGTCCATAGTAGAGATTCCATAACCGTTTTGTAGACATAGTACTTGTACCTATGTCAACAACTGCTACAAGTTCTATACTGAGAGGAAGCACCTTACAATGCAATCTAACCAATTTTCCATCTTCATATATCATATACATTATTTTATTATCATCCTTCACTGAATTGATGTAAATGAGCCCATTTTCAAGCACAATTTGATAACCTTTATTTCGAATAGTTACCAAAGAAAGTAAGTGTTTCTTCAATGTGGGAACATACCAAACATCCTCCAAGTATTTTATAGACCCATTAGGAAGTAGAATTTGAATAGAACCAAGTCCTAGTGGTGTATGCATAGACTTATCTACTAAGGCAACTGGAGAGAGAGAGAAGCTTCCTTATAAGACCAAAAGAAATATCTCCTAAATGTCATGTGTTTGGTTGATCATGTGTCTAAAACTCATACATCTCTGAACTTATCTCTAGCCTCATATTCAATATAATCAATGTGCCCCAAAGTAGTGAATGCAGATTCATGGGCAACATTACTAGATTCATCATAGTCATGATCAGCATACTAAGCATAGTTAGTCTTAGTCACTTTTTGTGGCCTTTGAATTTTATCAAAAGGAATCCTACATTGTGAGGCAATGTGACCAAATTTTCCACATGTATGACACTGAATGTCTGATCTACCTTGACCTCTGCCCCTATATGAATTGTTACCATGTCCTCAATCACTTGTTTCATGTGAATGTGATTGATTAGATTGTTGATTATTTGAATGACCCCTACCTCTATAACCTCGAATCCCTCTAAAACCATTTCCTCTATTGTTTTGATGCCCAGATGAAGATGAACTAGGCTTTGACTCTAAAACATGGGCTTCTTCAATTTTATTTGATTTCTTGGGTAGAGAGAGGTCATGTTGGATGATAAACTTAGCCAACTTAACAAAGGTGATGCCTGTGATCTTGTTAGAGACATGTAACATTTTAAAAAAATTCCTATAGGACCCTAGTAGTCCTTTCAAAGTAGAAATAACTATGAGGTCATCATCTAGTTTTCCAAAACCATCCTTAGTGTACTCAGTAGTGATATTTCTCAACTTAGACATATATTCTCCCATATCCCCATCTTCATCTAATGACAAAGTAAACAACTGAATATGAATATCTATCTTCTTATGCTTAGGTTTCTTATCATACAAATCTGACAATGTTTTCCATGCAGTGTAACTATGAGGATAATTTTCAATATGAACATAAGTATCACGAGTTCAACAACATTTAATGAGAGATAAGGCCTTAAAATCATGCACATTAAAAATATCTAATTTAGCCCGCTCTGTTGGCAATGTGGGATTTTCACTCTTAACAATATCCCATAACTCATTAAACACTAGTGAAGCCTCCATCAATCATTTCCAATCTAAATAATTGGAAAATGTTAATCTATCACCATCTAAAAGCAAATTTTGAATTTTCAGCATTATGAAATGAAAGCAAGTGCAGTAGAAAAATGTGCAAAAAAATGCAAAAGAAATGAAACAAATATCACACTCACTGCACAAAACACTGCTTTTACGGGGTTTTGCACTTAACCTCCATGTAGAGTGCAAAAGAAAAATAAGTATTTTTGATGGGTTTTGCACTTAACCACACCAAAAATCAATTATTACACCCTTATTTTTCCAAATTAAAACCTTATTCCACCAATTACACCCTTATCTCACCACAACAATGTAAAAAAAATATGATTGAATTCTACCCCTTTTTCAAAAATTTAAATAACACAATACAATAAGTATGTGTTTTACAATATTCTGATTTTAAAAAGAGAATATTCCTTTTTCAAAAAAAGCATATTCCAAAGCAAAAATAACTTTCTCCAAAAAGAAGGGATTTAAACTCTTGACCTCCTCCTTTGCAAGCTTCTAACAAAATAAGCTTAACCAATTGCTCTAAGAGAATTTGTAGAACATTATACTCAAAAATTTCTACTTATACTAGATTTTGTGTATAAGGTAAAATTTTTTAAAAAAAATTACATGAGTAAATAAATTCAATTTTTTCCCTTTTTATAGCTTCTTTTCCAAACTATCTCCCATTGGACCCAGTCATACCAAATTTAATGAAAATCAAACTTTAGAAATATCAAAATAAATTTCTAATTTTTATTCCAGTGCCAAGTTTGCTTGGGATGCCATGGCATCTCCTGGAAAATTTTTCTTCACATGTTCTCTCTCCTACATGCCGTACAAATCTGTATAGGCTGGATAAAATGAATTTTTGTTGAGTTTTTGTAGACTTCCAAGGTATTTTTTGCAGGGAATGGATTCAAAATGAAGCCTAGGCATTGGAAGGCCATACAATAAGCCGTACAAGTTTTAAAAAATTCCATATTTTCAATTTGAATGCAAAAATAGGGGTTTAATACCATTTGTAGGTGTTTTAGCTTTTAAGAGGCCTGAGAATGAATGGAAATACCAAAGGTATCCATGAATAAACATTACAGAGGTTTTCAATCGAAAATAGGCCGTACAAATCTAATTTTGGCCAAAAAACAATGAATTTAATAAAATTAAAATGTTAAAAATTCATTTTTATGCCAGATGAGGAGGTTTGAACACAAGACAATGGAGTATCAAATGATCAAAAAGACCAGACTATGGTATATGGAAAATATAGGTTTAAATGTGAAAAATATTTGAAAAATTAAAATAATTTAATAATTTTTCAAACATTTAAACCAATAAAAAATTTCTTTTTATATGGCATACCTTATTTCATGCCAAAAGATATCACGTGAATTGATTTTTCACCTTGCTCCTTCGAATTCACCAAGCTTCAAAAATAACCATGCTCTAATACCACTAATAACTCCTGAACCAAAATAGGTTGAACCTTGTCCCCGCTTAGTGCGAGTGCACAAGTATTTTATTAATTTTAAAAAATCAAGTACATAAGGGTGCCTTTACTCAGTTAACCCTTTTACAATGCAAACATGGATTTATATAGTTTTTACCAATGATCGGTAAAAACAACTAATCCTATAACCAACTAAATATGGGAAAACAACCCATAAGTTAATTCTAATTAATAAATATAAAACATTAAAACTACCTAATAATTAAACTAAGTAAGTTTATTTTATGGGGTGTCTTTACTAAAATATGCATGCCCCATTTACAACAATTATTTATTACCTACCGAAAATCTAACCTAATGTTAAGACTTTGGAACAAGTCCTAACAGTATACATTTGGAAATGCAACTAATATTTTAACCAATCCTAGATCAAAGAAAATAAATCCTACTTACACTTCTGATTGTTGATACATTAGATATTTTGGGTCATGACCAAGATGGATCCTCTAGACCTAAACAATGGACCTATTAGCACATTAACATTACTAGAGAGATTTCCAAAGCCTCTAGTCAAGAAACACTATGCAATAACCCTACCTAGGTCATATGTTTTTATATTCACAAAGTAAATGACAAGTAAAATAAAGTCTAATATAATGCTCACAAATCTTGTGGCACAAAATGGGGGTATTAAACATAAAAATTAAAAATGCATAAGATAATTATTATTAATATAATAGTAATGCATGGAGATAGAAATATATTCAAAATCCATTACTTATGCTACTTCTATCTACTAAAATAGAGGACTTAATTTATAGATACTTACCTTTAATATGAACCTATCGAGACTTAATATAACCCTTGGTCAAAGGTATTTTACAAGAGGTTGTTGTGGTTTGTAAGGATCATTAAGAAAGGCCAAATCATCCAAGACTTTTCCACAATACAAGATTTTTCTCCAAGTATAAACCCTAAAAAATAACTCCTAAAGTAGAATGGTGGAAGATCAGATTCTAAAGAAATGCAAATGAATAACTAACTCTTGTTTCTGTAATAAATGGAAAAATTAATGTGTCTATATAGTTGAATCTAACCCTAAACCTTTTTAAATTTTTATCCGATAGGGTTGGGCCTAATTGAATCTGTAACGTTAATTGACAAAAACAATTCAGGTCCACTCTAGGTCAGCCAAAGCTAACCTAGACTTATAACATGCTCTTTACATTAGGATATAGGTTCAACCCAAGCCAACAGTGTAATGTAAACTATCAAAAAGGTTTTTAGGATTGGGTAGGTGCTAATCAAATCAATGAAATACTTGAAGTATTATGCAAGAGGAGAGGCAAGGCTTAGGGAAGTATATAGGATAAGGTTGTGTAAATATCAAGTGGTAGTATAGGAGATAACAATCCTATGAAGCACTAATAATCTACCCACCCATTTCTTGATGAATCCTTTAAGGCATGAAATTGTAGAGACTGAGACTTGATGGGTTCTTATAAGATAAAAATCATCAATAATTGATAAAGTTTGAAAATATTTTGTGTATACACTTTCCTTCTCTCTTATTCCTTGTATATAGTTTCATTTCCATGTTGCTTATATCCTATATTAAAACAATATAAAAGTAATATAGCATTTTAAAAACACAAAAATATTCAAATATTTACTCAAAAAACTTAAAATAATATATTGTATGCATTAGCATGCTTACATTTATTATATTTTCTAGACACTACATATGTTATATATCTTAGTATAGTCATTTTTATCATACATACATGCTTCACTAATTCTTGTCAAGTTATTGTAGATTGTTATAGGATTTAAGTCCATTACACTAATTTAGATTTGTTACTATCTACCCAGTAGGGGTATATACATTGATACATGGGTCTTAATTTGACATGTTCTCCCACTTGGGGGCACCATATACATAGTTTTGATTACCCAATTATATCTTTATATACTCTAAATCATATCTTTAGCATTGTTATATCTTGATATTGATCATGCTACACTTGCTCAAATTTTTTTTAGATACTAATACTTTAGACTCAATATATTTGCATCTTGGCTCTTACAAATATTTGTATTACATGTTCATCCATACTTTCATTTTTGTCTTTCATAGTTTATACTTTATTATCTCTCTATACTTAATTTATTTTATGGAATTTGATTATGTTGTTACTCTTTGTCTCTATGCCACTTATTTTCATAGTTTGAATGATCTGGACATGTGCCCATGTCCTTGTGTGTGCCTTCTAGATTATGTATGTAGAAAATTGAACATGTCCTTCTATGTGTCTCTAATACAACTTGCTTATTGTTTTTGTATGTGGAAATTTGAACATGTCCTTTTATCTCTAGCTTTCTTCGATTTAGTGACATGTGCCCATGTACCTTATGTTGACCTAAATTGAATTTTATTAAATTAAGTCAACCCATACATATTTAAACTTTTAAAAAGTTTCCATATGTCCAATAGGGTCTCATGTGTGTCTAAATACCTTACATATCCCTACTCTAGCCTTGATCTAAGCCTAGCTTCATTGTTCTTTCCTAATCAGCTCTCATAAACTCTAGTCAACTCTAGTTAAACATGGTCAAAAGTTAAAAATTTTATATAAATGTACTAATGTGGTTATTTATATGGTCTAAGTTATTCCTAGGTCATAAATCAGTTCTTTACCATTTCTCATATGCAAAAATGCCTTTTTATCAAATTTTGGCTTATTAAATGACTTATACAGATTAGTTAAAGAATAAATTTTTTCAAAAGGTTGTATTTAAACATGGAATAGGTTAGAATATGTTAGGAGGTATTTAGAGTTAGTTAAAGAAGCATTTTCATGCATGAAATAGGGAAAACTCCTAAAAAACTACCCCTTAATGGTACTTATATAGACTTGGTGAGCTTAGCTTCAGTTAAAAATGTGTAAATGTACCTATTAAACTCCTTAATGTATTTACCATGATTTTTTTGCATAATAAATGTCAAAAATATCATTTTCAACTTTTGTTTCTTCTTTTTTGCCTTTGAAAGATAAGAAAGGTCAAATTGGAATACTTGGTGTAAGTCATATAAGTGGAGTTGGGAGGAATGATATTGGGGGTTGAAATTAACCTAAGTTAGATTAATTTTCATGCTAATAAGTTTTTTTTTCATGGATTATCCTTTATGAATCATCATTAAGAAGCTAGGTAGCTTTTTATGCTTCTTCATTCATGAGGGGTCCCTGTTTGAGATAGTTTTTGAATAGTTTTATTTGGTTTGATGAATTTTATGGTTTAATATATGTCTCAAGGGTTAGCCATAGGTTTTATCATAATGTTTTTAGTTTTTTAGGTTTCATGAAATTAATAAGCCTCTTCTAGGCTTGTTAGTACTTGCAAATGGTTCCCTTCTTCATCATGGATTTCACATTGAAATGAGGATGTTAACACATGTTTTAAGGAGATACTTATAAAAATCATGCATTTAAATAACTTTTATAATGAAATTTTAACTATGTATGATTCATTTTATTTACCTTATTTCTCTACTTCATGTTTACTACCCACACCTACAAGTAGTCACCTACAGTTGTCTCAGACAAGAGTTTCCAAGAGTGTGTATGGAAGGATAAAATAATGTAATTTTGATTTTTTTGTTTCCATCACAATAAATTAATGGTAGGATCATAAAATATCTTATAATTTCAATATGAGAGAATGAAACCAACTTGATATCCAATCTAAGTTTTGTGAACTTTATCCTTGAATTGATAGAATAGCTCTAGCCTTTTTAGGGATTTGAAATGAAAGAGAACATTAAGTTTTGTTGAGGATAAAGAGATCTACTTACTATACTTGTCATGGGAGATCAACTTTATAAAGTGAATAAGATGTAAAATTAGGATAACATCAGGTTTGGAGACCTAAAAAACATGTTTTAACACACTAAAAAACTTTAGTGTCTATAGACATAAAAGAGTAAATGGCATTTTCATATCTTAAGGAATAATATTGAACATAATTATAAGCATGGAATGAATAAAGTGGTATGAGAAGGATAAATTAGTATTAATTAAGAAATAAAGGGTTGAAGTGGATCTTTTTTCATTCCATAATTATCTAAAATTCGTATAGGGGCATGAAACATCAACCTACAGGCAAGAGAGTTACAAAGTGTCTCAGTCATCCAAAATAGACTCCTTTAATGAAGATTAAGATGCTTGATAAGGGATACGTGAGATTATAAGAGGATAAGTAATTTATTTTTGACATTATGTAACTCTATAGGATTTCATAAAGGCCTTAGCATACATACAAATCCAAATAGTGACCTATAACAAAGCCTCAAAGAGAAAGGGTCCCAATCAAGAGTGAAAGGCATGTTTTGAGCCCAAATGGAGAATTTAGGTGAATTTAATATGGGATGTACATTTTTAACATTATAAAATTTTCAAATAGATTAATTAGTATCATGACCAACTAATATGGGCCTATATAACCTTTTAAAACCATAAACATGCACCTACAACAAGTTTAAGGGCATTTGTCTGAGTCAACTACATATGAAGAAAAAGTAGAGTTCATTTAGGATCTCAATGATGTTTGAACCTTTCAAGGTAGATAAAAACATGATCAGAATTTTAGTTATTTTAAAATCCCTAAGAATAACCTCTAAACACATGACCAAAGATAAACTAAGACCATACACACATATACCTTGTTGAAGGTGACTGTAAGTGAATAATGATGCTTAAGTGATGGCTTAGAATCACTCAAGGGGATAAAAGTGATATATAAAATGGTAATATGATTATAAGAGGTTCATATGAGGTTTTATATACTATTTTCAATCTAAATATTTACATGGATACCGACAGTTTAGGTAACAGGGGTTGTCACAATCTAGGTAGTTTATAGACCTAGTCTTGTGTTTTCAAAAGCATTCAGGTGGTTTGAAAGGGTAGGGTGTTGGAGAAATTTTGGAGGAAATATATTTTATATTATAAAAATATATATTTCCTTTACATGAGCATATTTTAAAATAAAATACCTCCAAATTTCATTAAACATAGTCAATCTTATATAACCATGTGGATAAGAGATAATTAACAAGGTTTGTTTGAGAATTTGAGGAAGTAAGAGGTCATATACTTGGATTTAGGTGATAAAAATTGGTAATAATAATATTTTAAAGTTTTAAAAATCCATCCAATAAATAAATTTTATGATAAAATAGGAAAACATGCCTCTATTCTATCTCAGATGTAGGACACTTTTCCCTTGCATGAACCCTACAAGTTTTGGAAGATAGGTGAAGTGGTGAGCCAAAAGGTTTTAAAACCATTAAAGATGATTTATGGAGATATGATACATAAAATAAAACATGAATAAACTTTCATGAGTGTTTTAAACTAGATAGGGTGGTCTAGACAAGAAGGTTTACATGTAGACCTAGTTAGGCAAGGTATAGGCCTAAATCCAAATGAGAGGTAATTCCCTATTTAAACCTCTGTGAATCATTATAATGCCTTGGATCATCTTCATAGATGTAAATTTGATGTTTTTGAGCTATCTCATAGGTATGGAAGGCCAAAAAAGAGGTTTAAACCACCAAGTTATAGGCAGACACACTGAATAAGGTCTAGGCCTATTTCAAAAGGAGAGGTATTTTCATTTATAGCTCTTAATGAGATATTATGATGGTTTTAAAATGTTTTTGGGATGTTTTTGGAAGTGTTTAATCCTTCAATATGAAATGCACTTAGACCTCACATAATGCATGGAAAAGGACATGAATGGTGACTTAATATTCTTGTATATCTCATGAAACTTTGCATGGCAAGCTAAGGTGATTAGATATGTTAGAGAGGTCTCTTATGATGCTCTCAAAAATATTTGGAAAAGGGTTGGATGTAAAAATTTCATGAAAAAAGGTTAAGACTTGAAACCACTTCAAAACCCTAAAAACCCCTCGTTAAGGACCTAATTTGGGAAAGAAGGCAATCAAGGAATCCATATGGAGAGTAAAGGCTAGGGAAGTGATTTGAAGATGCAAACAATTCTATATATCCCTATCCCATATAATTAAGGTGTACCCTATCCATACTAAAGAGGTAAAATAGGGATTATTTTGAAAAATTTGTGTGGTTTTTAGGTTTAGAATACTTCAAAAAGATACAACCACCTTTGGGAGAGAGATTAGGACTTGTTCTAAGTCCTCATGTTCATATATTGAGTTATATAGTCTCCCAAGTGTGCCTACCATCTTCCTCATCTCAGCTAGTCACAGTGAATGAGTAGTGAAGACTTTGTGAAAATGGTGAAACTCAAATTAGGAAGCCTTTTAAGGATAAATTTATGAACTTAATGACTTGGACACTCTTAAAAAGTGTCATCCCTTCTTGTTCATGGATTATACTGTAGAATTCAAAGGATCTTGAATGCCAAGTGTGAGAGGTACATGGTTCACCTGACAATGATTGACATTCATTCGGTAGAATAATCTTGGCAAATGCAAAGAGAAAATATTTGCGACCAGTTTTGGCGCTCGTTCCCATTTCCAAATTCTTCACGTCCCTAATAAGTGGATAAAATAATTTGAATTTTGCCAAAGCTAGCAAACGACGTAGACAACGAGAAACTTGCGTGTGGAAATGCGTGTACCGTCTCCATTACGCAAGCGGATGCAATTCGTACTTTTCATTATGAACCGAGATAGGGAAAGTGGACATCTTTTCTTTATGGATCGTTGAAGCATAAGGGAGTCTGTCAGTTCACCATTGACTTCAATGGTAGCTAAATCATCCCTTAAAATTACATTTACCATTATATAGAATCTAACCTAAAACCTAAAGGCACATAATATTCTCTGCATGAAGGGCCACCAAATTCTTCAAGACATACCTCTAAACTAACTTTACCTTTAGTTTAGAAAAACCTTGTATGTGTAACCCTGCATGCAAGCACACAACATATAGTAACAAGATGATGTTGTAACTCATCATCCATCTGGTAAAGTAACCCATAGTTGACGGTCATAAATGATTATTCATGGTCAGAGGAATAAGAATGATTAGGGACTAATCTAATGCATGTGGGGGTTTTTAATAACCACTGCCCTTTATATAATCATCATACCTAACCCTATGTAATAATGAGGTAGTTTTGGAAGGCAAATCATGGAGGAAATTTCATATTCAAGCAAAGAGAGAATTTGTGCCACAATTAGAGAAGTTAAATGAGTTGAGGGACACTTTTCCTTACATTCCTTTTAACACCTGTATCATGATATATTCCATTGACTTTGTAACTCATTCTCCTTGCTTGATAAGTGTCTTAGTGACTCTTTGGCTTCACTTTCTCTCTCTCCTCTCACAATTGCTATAAATATTGGCCATTTTAGATGTTGTAAGGATCTATCCACCTAGCTATGGTGAAGCCCTACCAAATTTTTGCCTTGAACTAGTAAATAGTGTTGTTTTACCTCATCCAAAATTTCACTTAGTGCATGTTATGGTTGTTTGTCTTGTGCAAGTGTATTTTTATTACTTTCACATGTTACTCTTCATAATGTCTTGTGTAGATTGAAATCTCTCTTTTTTAGGTAAAAAAAAGTGTTTGATATGGATTGTAGGTATAGTGAATAGCTTATTCATTATTGTTTTTAGAAGACCTATTATTTAATTCCTCCTAGCATAGACTCTCTCTCTAAGACCCCATGCTTGAAACATTGATGTAGAAGAGGAGTGTTTAATTTAATGAAGTGTATTTGTGGGATTATCTTTTATTTCAAGTAAATTATAAGTGGTGTGAGTAGAATATCTATTTGGTGTATCAACTCCACTAGATTAGATTTATTCTCAGCTATCCTTCTCACTTTTCACCCCGCAAGAGTTGGTAGTAGGTTTGGTCTATAGTGATACTATAGAGCAATAAATTACTCTACATTTCATTCTAATGTTTAGTTGCACACTACAAAATTTTGTTCCCACATACTTTGATCTGAGATGGTGAAGTTTTGAAATAGAGCACAGGTGTTAATTTTCCTTTTGATTCATTTTTGTCTAAGTGTTGAAGTAAAGCAAAAGCTGACAAGTGCCATCATCTAAGGTATCCTTTCTCAAGTATAAACTACCAAGTGTCATCATCTGAGGTACCTTTCATATTTTCTTTAAGTTGGTCAGAACATGCCACGTATCTCATAGTGACTCAGAAGAATGCACCAAGTGTCAGTGTTCGTGGTTTCACATTGGCACCCATGTTCATCGCTTTTCAGCGAAAGGTTTTAACAAAGCTAAGTATCAGAATCATGTGAAAAGTGCCAAGTGGTAGTCATAGAAAGTCTCAATTTTGATTTTCTAAAAGCAACAAAAGATGCCACGTATCCTAGTAGAAGAGAGTAGAAGCCACCACATGTCAAGATCTGAATTATCTTCATTTTTCTTCACTGATATAGCAAAGACTATGGTGGGTCCCAAGTTTTATTTCTTAAGTAAGCAGAAGCCACCAAGTGTCACTGTCCATGTAAATGTGAAATGAGACCCAACTATTTTTATGGTATAAATAAAGTAATGTGGAGACCATCATGTGTCATCTTCTATAGGTTTCTAAAAGGGTAGCTATAATCAGTGGAGATCACCACGTAACCCCAAATAAGTAAAGCAGAGATTGACATGTGTCCTTTAATGAAGTAGTGGATATTGGCACTTGTTCTTATGACCCTTTTAATGTTACTCGGGTAAGAAATGTTGTGGGTCTTGTTTTCTTTTAAACTATTGAAGTTTTAGAGGAAGCAGATAGCGACAAGTGTCAAAGGCAGAACACTCCTAAGCAAAGACACAAAAGAGTATAAGTTACGTGAAAAGTGTCACGTGTCTTCAATAAGTGCTGTAGAACATGACAAGTGTCATCCTAAAGTGTTTCCTAAAGTAATAAGAAGAAATTGGCTAAGTGTTACCTAACGTTTAAGAGAAGGAAGCATCCTACAATTTGTTTCAGCCAATGAACTGCCAAAAGATGAAGCGTTTCAGAATCTATAAAATATCTTTTGTTAAACACTGCCAGTTTGGTTAGATTTTATTTGGGCCATTATATTGGGAACAAGCAAACAATCCATAGTGAATCAAAGGCTATAAATAAGGGTGCAAAGATCACTAGAAGGATCATCAATTACCAGAGAGAATTTTGAAGAGAGAATTATTGTAACAAGTTTAGACTTTCTATAGCTATGACTAAGTAATATCAATTGCTTTTGTTCTATTTTCTTGATTTGGAAGGTTTATATAACTATACATGTTTCTATACCTCTTATGTGACTGGAAAATTCAAATAAAAAGATTGAACCCTATGCCATTGTTGATATTTTTTGTCTCATTTGCAAAAGTAGTCTAGACTGTAGACCTTCTAGAGTTGTGATTAGGAATGTCATTTGATTTTGTCTCATTTTCTTGAGTTGAAAATTTTATATAACTGTACATGTTTTTATGCCTCTTATGTGACTGGAAAATTCAAATAATAAGATTGAACCCTATGCCTTTGTTGACATTTTTTTTATCATAGAAAAATTAGTCTATGTTGTGAGCCTCTATTTCTATTTTTTCCATCTTTTACATTGATCATGCACTTATTTGCTCTTAAATGTAAATGAATCCTACATATAGTCTCACTATGCTTAGGATTAAGGTCAAATTACATTCAGGTGGATCGCCATAGATTAGATTTTCTTTCTTGCATTTGTGTTTCTAATTAAAATTCCTTTCCCTTTTCCCAGTATATACTTAATATAGAGAAGAACCAGCTTCTTAAAAATTTAGAGGTTGTTTCAAGTCACAATTCCCACATCTTGAAACTTTCCATTGTTGTTGATTAGAATCAAGCACAATTTTAAATCATCAACAATTTTTGGCATGCCCAGTGGGACATATCTTTCAAGGAGTTAAAGAATTGTTGGTGTGTTCTTCAACTAACCAGTCTTTAGAGGTTTTTATTTTATCAACACCAATGATGACTCTGAGTTAAATCAGTTAGTTAAGCAGTCCTAGTATCATCAAGAAATCACCATTTAGTATGTATAATTATGTTACTCAGAGCTATGGGTCTTATGCCCCTTCATATATTTTTAATCAAGATCAAGTTGCTTGTGGAATCAAATCAAGCAACAAAGATGCATATGGTTATAAGTTCTACCCTTCACAGGTCCAATATGACTAGCCTCAACCCTGTCATGAGCTATATCAGTCTTATGCCAAATATTCCTAATATGTTACATCCCATGCTCAACCTAATCTCATTTCCACCTTCAAAAAAGCATTATTGTGATATAAAAATATGTATTAGAGCTTGACAACAAAAGGAGATACGGCCGAGAAATTCCTAATCATGTCATCCATCAAGTAAGAATTGCAGTAGATATGATTAAAAGTGAATGGGCTCCCATTAAAAGAGAAAATTGGCAAAGGCTTACATATGAGATGTTGGATGTGAGTGGATTAATTGCACTTTTAGAAGAGAAGCTAAGTATTCATGAGAGATAGCCTTACCAAATCTATCAACCTACATATCTACTACCACAAGTTTCATATTAGATATAAATAGCCCCTGCTCATGAGCCAAGTCGAACCTGTCAAGGTCCTTTCCCCAATAATGTTGAGTTTATGTTGGAAGTAAGGGAAGTGGAATCTAAACCCTCACTTCCCCCTCAAGTCCCTCCCACCCTTCCTCAAGAAGCTTCTTATTTTTCATTTCAGCCTTCATGTACTCCCCATTTCTATGATGATTCCTATGAACTCCAAGAAATACTCTTTCAAGAAAATCTAGCTAAGCAAGTTGAGGAATTAGAGGCAAAGATGAGATTTCTTAGAGAAAGAGAGATAGAGCTTTTAGACCTTAGAGAGGAGCCTATGCCAAAAAATACCTCCTCTACCAATCCTCAGATCTCTCAACATGATGTCCAAATTATAAGTTGGAAGAGGGAAAATCATGAACTAGGTAGGGATCTTGAAGAAGATAAAATTGATACCTCTTCCCAAGGGAACAGTTCTGGACACAAGGTCATGAGTTGGAAACAAACAATGGAATCATGGGGCAAAAATAATGAGGAGAAAAGTTTTGCTCAAAGCCTTGAAGAGGTTGAGGTTGCTCTCACTCATGACGATGATCAAGTAGAAGATCTTACATTTGAACACACCCCATCTACATCCATCCAAGAGAGCTATCAAGCTACATCTAATATAGATGAAGTGATGGACAAATGGAAAGAAGAGGATCATTAAATTCTAGCTCAAGAATTATCTCCTCTTTTGCATATGTATAACCATCAGTCTTCTTCTTTATCCCTTTTCAAAGAGGAATATATTTTGGAGGAAGCAAATAAGTATGTAGAGGAGTATGCTCAGTTCATGGCTAGTCAAGAAGATTTCATGAGTATAGATGAAGAAGAAATCACTATAGGTACACCCTTTGATGAACCAAAGGACAATTCATAAGCTTTTGCCTCTTTCTCTAATGAAAAAGATATAATTTTTGATCATTTTTTCAATGACTTGTTTGAAGTCATTGGGGCAGGTTACACTATTCTTCAAGAAGGCTGTGAGCTAGCTTTAGGTGGAAAAGACAACATTGAGACTCAGATAAGTATGTAGAGGGGATGCAAGCTTTCAAACATATCCTTTCAAGAGATTAAAGTCATCAAGGAGGATGATCATGTAATGAAACATGAGAATGAGGTAGAAGGAGATAAGCTATTCAATAAGGTATATCCAAGGGCTTATGGTGATGAGCCAATAGCCATCAATTTCTTGATGAGACACGATAGTATGAAGAACCAACATTTGGAAAGCTTTAAAGAATAAGAAGAGTATGTATATATTAGAAGCATGTTTGACTCTGATTCACTTAGATGTAGGCCAATTAAGGTGGCAAGCACAAAGAGCAAGTCACCAGAGCTCCATCCCATTCAGCCATTTTTGCGGCACCATAAATCTTCTCACCATGAAGGAAACTTAAAAAAAATTCCTTTTGATCCAGGAGGGAGGCAAATATACTTGGTTAGTTGTATATAGTAGTTTGCTTTCAGTTTTGTTGCTCTATTTTCCCATTTTTTCTTTCCCACTCTCTCTTTTAAATAGGTGTTCTTTGAGCACATGGCCACCACTCAGAATCTTTTTAAAATGTTCAAGATGCTCGACACATTAGGTCTCTCTCAAATCTCTATAATTCCCTAAATGTGTCTGATTTGTTAGTGCCAGAAGTGGAAGTTGTTTTGATCTAGCTTGAATTCCAATTGAAAGTTGCAGCTCATATTTTGTAGAGTTTTCATACAAGGGCATCATTAACCTTGATTTAGCTTTTCAATATTTGTAAAATAAGTAGGGGTTATTTGATGATGAATGGTCTATTTATTAGACAGCCTTATTAAAGTTGTGATTATTGCTACATTTTTATATGCTTGAAATTGTGGTTTCTTTTTTAGCAGGCTCAAAAGTCCTTGGGGTGGCCAATAACTGTAGAGCAATAAATTACTCTATGTTTCATTCTTATTTTTAGTTGTGTGCTATAAAACTTTATTCTTGCATACTTTGATCTGAGATGGAAAAGTTTTGAAACAGAGCGTAGGTGCAAATTTTCATTTTGATTCATTTTTGTCTAAGTGTTGAAGTAAAGCAAAAGCTGACAAATGTCATCATCTGAGGCATTCTTTCTCAAGTGAAAACTACCAAGTGTCATCATTTGAGGTACCTTTCATATTTTATATAAGTTGGTCAGAACATGCCATGTATCTCATAGCGACTCAGTGGAACGTGCTAAGTGTCACCATCTGCGGTTTCATATTGACACCCGCGTTCATCTCTTTTCAGTGAAAGGTTTTAACAAAGCTAAGTATCAGAATCAAGTGGAAAGCACCAAGTGGTAGTCATGGAAGGTCTCAATTTTTATTTTTTAAAAGTGATAGAAGATGCCACGTATCCTAACAAAAGACTTCACTGATATAACAAAGACTGTGGTGGGTCCCAAGTTTTGTTTCTTAAGTAAGCAGAAGCCACCAAGTGTCACTATATATGTAAATTTGAAATGAGACCCAATTGTTTCTATGGTATAAATAGAGTAATACGGAGACTACCACGTGTCATCTTTTGTAGGTTTCTAAAAGGGTAGCTACAATTAGTAGAGATCACCACGTAACCCCAGATAAGTAAAGCAGAGATTACCATGTGCCCTTTAATGAAGCAATGGATATTAACACCTATTCCTGTGCCCTTTTTAAAGTTACTCAGGTAAGAAATGTTTTGGGTCTTATTTTTTTTAAAACTATTGAAGTTTTAGAGGAAGCGGATAACAACAAGTGACAAAGGTGGAACACTCTTGAACAAAGACACAAAAGAGTATAAGTTACGCAAAAAGTGCAGCATGCCTTCAATAAGTGTTGTGGAACATTACAAGTGTCATCCTCCAGTGTTTACTAAAGTAATAATAATAAATTGGCAAAGTGTTACCTAGTGTTTAAGAGAAGGGAGCATCATGCAATCTATTTCAGCCAATGAACTGCCAGAAGATGAAGTGTTTCAGAATCTATAAAATATCTTTTGTTAGACACTGCCAGTTCATTTAGATTTTTGTTAGGCCATTAGATTTGGAACAAGCACACAATCTGGAGTGAATCTAAGGCTATAAATAAGGGTGCAGAGATCACCAGAAGGATCATCAATTACCAAAGAGAATTTTGGAGAGAGAATTATTGTAACAAGTTTAGACTTTATAAAGTTGTGACTAAGTAATATCATTTGCTTTTGTTATATTTTCTTGAGTTGGAAGGTTTATATAGCTGTACATGTTTCTTTTCCTCTTATGTGACTAGAAAATTCAAATAAGAAGATTGAACCATATGCCTTTGTTGATATTTTATGTGTCATTTGCAAAAGTAGTCTAGGCTTTAGACTTTCTAGAGTTTTGATTAGGAATGTCATTTGCTTTTGTCTCATTTTCTTGAGTTGAAAAGTTTATATAAATGTACATGTTTCTATGCCTCTTATGTGACTAGAAAATTCAAATAAGAAGATTGAACCCTATGCCTTTGTTGACATTTTCTGTATCATAGTAAAAGTAGTCTATAGTATGAGCCTCTGTTTCTATTATTTCCATCTTTTACATTGATCATGCACTTGTTTGCTCTTAAATGTAAATTAATCCTACATATAGTCTCACTATGCTCAAGATTAAGGTTGAATTACATTTAGGTTCATCACCATAGATTAGATTTTATTTCTTACATTTGTGTTTCTGATTAAAATTCCTATCCCTTTTCTCAGTATATACTTAATATAGAGAAGAACTGGCTTCTTAAAAATCTGGAGGTTGTTTCAAGTCGCAAGTCCCACATCTTGAAACTTCCCATTGTTGATGATTAGAATCAAGTGCAATTTTAAATCATCAATAGATACATCAAGGGAACTAGCCGTAATTTAGAGATCCACCTTGAACTTGGGTCACCCACAACCCTGAGTTGGTTTCATTGTGACACTTTAATGAGGAGAAGACTTTTCATCCCCTTATAGGTTGTAAGTTCAAGTGAAAATAGTTTTTTGCATTCTTGGTGGGACTAAAAAGTCCATTCTTTGAGGAGTTTTGGTGTTCTCCTCAAGATACCAGCCTTTAGAGGTAATTACACTAAGCACCAATGATGAATCCAAGAATAAATATATTGGTCAAGTTTTCCATGTAATCTATTTGAGGTTGTTTTCTTGTTCTATGGTCTTATCATGAATGATTCATGGATTATTTTGATGTTGAGTTTGTCTTAACATAAGTTGGTGAGACATATCCATCTTTGCCCATTCCCTCTCAAGATTAATAAGTCCTTAGCTAATCTTTTCATGATCCCTATTAATCCTATGTTGCCTATAATTAGCCTTATCAAGCTTGTGCTTCACCTATTACACCTAATTCCTCTCCAAGTCAAACCATTTCAAGATTCAAGAAGACTCTCATTGGCTACAAAGACTATATGTTAGATCTTGATACTATAAATGGTTGTGGTCAAGTCATCCCTAGTGATTATGTCAATAGTGTGAGGGACACTTTGGATTTAGTCAAGATAAAATTGATGCCTATTCAGAGAGATAATTTGAAAGGCCTTATGGGTGAAATTCTTGATCTTTTTGGTCCAATTTTCTACCTAGAAGATAGGTTGAAAGCTCATGAACTAGCTAAATTTTAGCATCTCCAATACACCCCACAACAACATTCAAGTGTGTCAACTATACCTATTCAAAATGCCAATCCAATCATGTTTCAAATTCCCCAATTCCTTCATGCATTTCCCAAAGTTTCCCTTCTCAAAGGTCCATCCAAGATAATAGCCAAAGGAAGAGGGATAACACTATTGGAGAATGTTTTGAGAGAAGAGGTTGATGTTGGAGGCTCATATTGACAAGGAGATTTATTTTCCAAAATAACATCTAAAGCAATCCATCATGTCAGTAGAAAAAGAGGTCTCTAAGTGTGAAATTCCTTCATTTGAATCTTATCCTCATGAAGAATCTTCTAAGTCTACTTTCCAAAGATGGAAGGAAGTAGTGGCAGTTTGTGGAAGGAAAGAAAAAGCATTTTAAGTGGAGTTGGAATTGAAGAGAAGAATAAACCTACTCAATTCCCTCCCACCACTCCTCAAGAAACCTTTTACCCTTCATCCCAAATTTATTTTACTCCCTTTCTTAATGAAGATCCTATTTCACCTCAATAAAATCTATTTCAAATGAGCCTTTCCAAACAAATTAATGAACTAGAACTCAAAAAAGAGAAGTTCTCATCTACCCTAGAGAAGTTTGAAGTCAATGAAGCCATTAAACCCATCCTTTCAGCTCCTCTACTTGACCATTTCTACCCTTATTCTACCACCTTATATCCCAAAGAGCCTATAGAATGGGGATATAATGTGGATTAGTTGAATGAAGAGAGATCATATTCTAGTGGAGAGGAACACATTATCCCTTGGAAGCCTTCTTGGGTTGAACTTCCTAGTTTTGATATGCCTAGCATTAGTATGACTAAAAGGGAGAATGAGATGGAAATTTCAGATTGGGCTTGAACATGAAGAAGAAATTTCTTCTTATGAGGAAAAACCATATTCTGATGATGAATAAGAGTACCTTTCTTGTGTTGAAGAGGATGTTTTGGAAGAGTTTCTTTTAGATCCTAAAGAAGGAGAAAGTAAAAAGGTTAAAACAATGGCGACACAAGCTACAGTCCTTCAAGAGATCTAAAGTGATAAAGATGAAGTATTTTATTATTTTGAGTCTCTGATCTATGATGACTATGGAGATGATCAAGAGGAGGTTTCAAATGAAGTATTTGTGACTCCTAAGGTTGAATAAACAAAACTCAAAGAGGTAAATCTGCCATTACATCAAGAAGAAGACATGGGGTAGACCTATATGTAGTTGTTTAAGGAATATGAGGATTTTGAGAGGAAAAAAATTATAATAATATAAGACCAAGATGTTTAAAAATAGGTATGTGTTGAGAGAAATCACTACCAAGAGATTCCAAACCATGATAGAGCAATTTATGATGACTATGAGTCTTTTGAAGATGACTTGAAGATTGGTCCTACAACCACATGTAAATCTTCTCATATAAACACCAAAAGGGAGTTTGAATAGGAAACACCCCTTGAATACCATGATACAACACTTCTTGATGGCTTTGAAGAGGTTACAACAAATGAGAAGAATAATGAGGTCTTTCAAGAAGACATAGATTTTTAACAAGTTGTTCCATTCATATAAATGAAAATATACCATGATGAGATAAAGGAATAGTAGTATGAGGCATGTTTCCAAGGTCAATAAAATTTCATCTACCTTGGAGACTTGTTTGAGATGACTCCATCATAAGACATGCCAAGCCAAAGAGCAAGATATAAACATAAGTTATCTAATACTACATCCAAAAGAAAGCATTCTTAGCATCCTCATTCATATAGTGAGGAGGGAGATTCAAGGTACTTTCATTTTGATCTAGGAAGGGAGGTATGTTTGGATAGATGTAAATAATTAGTTTCCTTTTTTTCCTGGTGTCATGTTTTCCCTAAGTGCTTAATAGCACAAGTGTGCATTTGCTTTGTGTGTTTACTTGGTCTTATTGTGTGTTGTCCTTCCTTTGTATGTTTTGAGGTCAATCATCTATATTTTTATTCAAGTTAAGGTTTTATACTAATATTTTAGAGTGCATCTGACTCCCTTTTACCAATGGATTAGATAAGGCTACTGGTCCTTAACATAGGCAACCATGTTACCCCTAGGAATTACCAAAATATTTGACCAAATTTGAATTTTAGTCAAATTGGGTCAACCCCTACTTATTGGAACTTTTAAAAAGTTCCCATATGTATAATAATGTCTCATGTGTGTCTAAATACCTTACCTATCCTTCCTCTATCCTTGATCTAAGCCTAGCTTCCTTGTTCTTGCCTAGTCAACACTAGTCAACTCTTATCAACTTTGGTCAAACTTGGTCAAAGGATAAATTTATTATATAAATGTCTTAATGTGGTTATTTAGATGTTATAAGTTGTTCATAGGTCATAAATTAGTCCTTTACCATGTCTCATATTCAAAAATGCCTTTTTGGTCACATTTTGGCTTATTAAATGACTTGTATGGATTAGTTAAAGAAGAAAATTTGTCACAAAGTTATATTTAAACATTGAGGAGGTAATAATATGTTAGGATGTAGTCATATTTAGTTCAAGAAGTAGTTTTATGCATGAAAATAGGAAAAATCCTAAAAAACTACCCCTTAATGGCACTTATATGGACTTGATGAGTTCATCTTTAGCTAGAAATATGGGAATGTGCCTATTCAGCTCCCCAAATTCCATAAAATACCTATTTTATAGAATAAAGGTCAATTTGGAATGCTTGGTGTAAGATATATAAGTGGATTTGGGAGGAATTATCTTGTGGGTTGAAATTAATCTAAGTCAAATTAATTTTCATTGAAATAATTTATATTCTCATTTCTTCTACTTTATAAATCATCATTAAGAAACCAGACAACTTTTTATACTTCTTCATTCATGAGGGGTCCCTATTTGAGCTAGTATATGAATAGTTTGATTTGGTTTGATGAATTTGATAGTTTTATATGTGTCTTAAGAATTATCCATAGGTTTTATCGTCATATTTTTGGTTTTTGAGGTTTCATGAACTCAATAAGCCTCTTCTAGGATTGTTAGTATTTGCAAATAGTTCCCTTCTTCATAGTGGATTTCACATTGAAAGGAGGATGCTTAAATGTATTTCAAGGAGATACTAATATAAATCATGCATTTGAATAAATTTGAAAATTATTTTGAATTATTTATGAGGCTTTTTATTTACCTTGTTGTTCTACTTGATGTTTACTACCCACACCTGCAAGTAGTCACCTATAGTTGTCTCAAACAAGAGTTTCTAGGAGTGTGTACAGAAGGATAAAACAATGTCATGCTCCCATTTTTATTTCAATCACAATAAAGTCTTGATATGCTCATAAAATATCTTATAATGGCAAGATGAGAGTATGGAACCAACTTGATAGCCAATCTAAGTTTTGTGAACTTTTTGCTTGAATTGACATAATAGAGAGCTCTACCCTTTTTAGGGATTTGAAATGAAAGAGATCATGAAGTTTTGTTGAGGATAAAGACTCCACTTGCTATCCTTGTCATGGTAGATCAAATTTCCAAAGATAATAAGATGGAAAATTAGGAGAACATCAGGTTTGGAGACCTAAAAATCATGCTTTAACACACTAAAAAACTTCAGTAGTGTCTACAGGCATAAAAGAGTAAATGGCCTTTTGATATCTTAAGGAATAATATTGAACATAATTATAAACACAAAATGACTAAATTGGAATGTGAAGGAAAAATTAATATGAAGGAAAAAATAGAGGTTTGAAGTGGATCTTTGTTCATTCAATGATTATATATAGTCTGTATAGGGGCATGAAATACCCACCTACAGGTAGGAGAGTTACAAAGTGTGTAAATCATCCAAGATAGACTCCTTTAGTGAGGATTAAGATGATTTATAATGTATAAGAGAGGTTATAAGTATAAAATTAATTTTTATATGAAATTATGAAACTCTATAGGAGTTCATAAAGGCCTTAGCATACCTACAAAGCCAAATAGTGACCTACAGTAGGGCCTCAAATAGAAAGGGTCCCAATCAAGAGTGAAAGGCATGTTTTGAACCCAAATGTATCATATAGGTGAATTCAATATTATATGAACATTTTTAACCTCATGTAATTTTAAAATATCTTAATGAGCATCATGACCAAGTAATATGGGTATATATCCTTTTTAGAACCCTAAATGTGTATCTACATCAAGGTTAAGGATAGGTGTCTTAGTCAGCTAGATATGGAGACAAATTAATGTTAATTTAGGATATAAATGATGTTTAAAAGTTAAAATTTAGATACAAAAATTATTATAATTTAATTTATTTTAAAATCCATAAGAAGTACCTGTAAACACATGACCAAAGATAAACTATAGACCATACACACATATACCCTTTTGAAGGTGATTGTAAGTAAACAATTATGCTTAAGTGATGGATTAGAGTCACTAAATGGGATAAAAGTGATAAATATAAGGGTAATATTATTTAAATATGCTAATAAGATGTTTTATATACTCTTTTGAAGATAAATATCTACATGGATACCTATAGGTTAGGCAAAAGGGGTTGTCATAGTTTAGGTAGTTTATAGACCTAGTCTTGTGTTTTCAAGAGCATAGAGGTGGTTTGAGAGGGAATTATATTGGATAATGTTTGGATGAAATATATGTGATATTATAACCATATATATTTCATTTACATGATCATATGGTAAAAAAAGGAGCCTCTAACTTTCATGAAACATAGTCAGTCTTACACAACCCTATAGACAGAGTTAATTAACAAGGTCTATTTAAGAAGTTAAGGAATTAAGAGGTCCTATAATTGGATTTAGATGATAAAAATTTGTATATATAATAATTTTCAGTTTTATAAACCCATCCAATACCTCAATTTAATGATAAAATAGGAAAACATGCCTTTGTTATATCTCAAAGGCAAGGCACTTTTCCCTTACATACACCCTATAAGTTCTGTAAGATAGGTGAAGTGGTGACCCATAAGGTTTTAAAATACTTAAATATGATTTTTTTATATTTTATAAATAAAATAAGACATTAATAACCTTTCATTATGGTTTGAAACTAGGCAGGGTGGTCTGGATAAGAAGGTTTGTATGTAGACCTAATTAGGCAAGGTACATGTCTAACTGCAAATGAGAGGTCATTCCCTATTTCAACCTTTTTTAAGAAGTGTAATTCTTTGTATCATATCAATGGAGGTAAATATGATGTTTTAAAACTATATTATAGGTATGGAAGACCAAAAAAGAGGTTTAAACCACCAAGTTGTAGGCATACACATTGAATAAGGTCTAGACTATTTCAAAAGGGGGGTATTTTCCTTTCTAGATCTTAATGAGATATTATGTTGATTGTAACATTTTTTTGGGATGTGTTTAGATGTTTTAAACACTTAATTATTAAATGGAGGTTTATAATAATCCATTTTTGGCTTGAAGTACTCTCATACCTCATAAAATGCATGGAAAAAAGACACGAATGGCAACTTAAGATGCTTGTATCTCTCATAACACTTTGCATGGAAAGATAAGGTGATTAGATATGTTATATATGGTTCCTAGGATTCTCTCATAAATATTTGGAAATAATTTGTATGTAAAACTTTCATGAACAAAGGTTAAGACCTAAAACTATGCAAAAACCTTTAAAACCCCTCATTAAGGACCTCATTGGGGAAAGAAGGAAATTAAGGAACCCAAATGGAGATTAAAGGATATGGAAGTTATTTTAATATGTATATGGACCTCCATATCCATATCCCATGGAATTTAGGTGTACCCTACCTATATGAAATAGGTACAACATGGCTTATTTTTACAAATTTCTATATTTTGTAGGTTTGAAAGACTTTCAAAAGATGCAACCACCTTTGGGAGAGATATTAGGACTTATTATAATTACTAATGGTCATAAATTTATTTATATAATCTATTAAGGATGACTAAAGTAATTTTATTCCTCAAACCATAATGAATGACAAGATGCTTAGAACTATTCCTAATGAGGCTTTATCTCCCTTCATTGTTTCCATTGATATTGGTAACATATCTCCAACTATAAAATATGATAGGAATAAATACCCTACCTCATTTCTTAAATCCTTTGGAAACATTTACAAAGAGTGGATCCAAACTAATACCTTTACCACTGCTAAAATATTAGTCAAAATTTTTATTAACAATGCATTAGAATGGTATAATCAACTACCCCAATGTTTTATTTGACAAATTGAATATTTGGTTAATATTTTAGTTAAAGAGTTTCAACACAATGATCTTCCTAAAAATTATCTTAGTCATTTCATCAATGCTAAGAAATATCACATGGAATCAACTCATGACTTTAGCAAAATATGGAAATCTTTAGCTTATAAAGCTGATCATAACATCAATGATGATTATCTATTTAAACTCTTTATCATGGATTTAAATCCCACTCTCCAATATAAGGTTTTAACCTTTGATCCTAAAACATTTAATGAAGCTCTAGATCAAGCTAAGCATCAAAATTTATTATGAAGCAAGTTGAACCTAATCCTAAACTACTTAAAGGATATTTCCAAATATCGAATTATAGCACTAGTAATTCTCTGCAAACCAAACAAGGAGTTTTCAAAACTAGTATTCCTTCACCTTCCCATGCACCTCTTTCAGTTAAATAAATGAAATAATTTTTACCTCCCTCCAAACCTTTCATCTATCCCAATGCTCCTCATAAGTGGTATGACCCTAATCTCTTTTTCTAGTTCCATGCCAAAATTGGGAAATCTCATGAATATTTTATAAGTCTTAATAAATTTTTTGACTCCTATATGCTTGGTTATTAATTCAATCATAAAGCTATGATTAATCTTCATCATCAAGAATACATTGTTGCTTCCCAAAAATTACAAGCTTTCAAATCTTCTACCTCTAATAACCAAAAATATTCTTCTAATAATCAATCAAATGTTAAGGATGTTTCTGCCATTGATACTAATTATAATCAATATTATAGAAACTCTCAATATGTCAACACTACTAAGGTTAATTATCATCAGAAACTAGCTCACAAAGATCCCATTACCAAGCCTGAAAATCCATCTCTAAAAGAACAATTTCTTAAAGATACTATCACCTCTAATGTTAATTTGGAGTAACCTAAGGAAAAACTTCTTCCTTTCAATCCTCCAACCACATCTATACCTTAAAAAACTAATTTACTTTATAAAACTCATGATGGTTTTTCTAAATCTCATTGGAATTTTCTTGAAGAACTCAACTCTATGCCTTATAAGATTCAACTTATGGATTTGGTTTTCACTCCATCTTATCATCATAAATTCCTTATGCAACAACTTGAATAAATTGAAAATCCATACTCCATTAATGAATAACCACCTTCTATTGACTCTTAGCCTATTAATGTCAACATCATTGAAACCTTTTGTCCTTCTTCCAAGCTTTCTATTGAGTTTATTGAAGAGGCAATGATTAACAATGCAATTGTTTTTCATCCCAATGATCTACCACTCTTTATCAAAGTAGCCAATAATGCCACTCTTATTTGAAAAGTTATAGTTGATGAGGGATCTAGTATTAATGTTACATCCATGTGGCTTATACAATAACTTGGTTATAACAAGGATCATCTCAAGAAAACTCATCTTACTTACCATAGTTTTGATAAGACTAATCAAAATACACTTGGTTGTATTTGGCTTCCATTAACCATATGACCTAAGAATGTTAGAATAAAATTTATGGTCCTTGATCTTCCTTTGTCTTACAATATCTTTCTTCGTCATCCATGGACCCATCAAATGTGAGCCATTAATTCTTCTAGTAGTCAATGTATTAAATTCTTACATAATGGAAAATGGTACAAGCATGAAGTCAATCCCAATCCTTGGAGTATCAATCTTACTAATTCTAAACCTCAATATTGTAGTCCTATAAATCCTAAAATTAACAATGCTCCTTTACTCAAGTTCATTAACATGAGTCTTGATCTACAAGTTACTCTTATATATTTTGATGATGATGACCCCAATGAATTGTAACACACTTGAAATAATATCAAGTTACCTCCATATATTTCACAATGGCTTCCTCCTTCTCTATTACCAAGATACCATACTATTCCTCTTATTGATGAGATTACCAACATTCCCCCTCTATGAAATGATTAGGATCCTTCTTTACTAAAAGATGCCTTCACTAGAAATCATTTTAGAGTGGCTAAATTATTTCAATATCCTCTCATCATGTCTCCTTGTACATTGAACAATATTGGGATTTCACCTTCTAAAAATCCCCCTGATTCTCAATATTATATGATTTCTCCAACATATGATGATAACTATATCATGACCTACGCTCAATCTAGAGATTTGGATGTCTAGAATTAGAAGAAAACTTTAGCCCAAATACATGCTTTTAATCGAGATGTGTATACCATTTCTATGGTTCATACCTTAGAAATTGAGGGTCATGTTACTCCTATCAATCCTCCTATTATTTATACTCCTTGGGTGGTAGAAAAAATTATGCCTTCCACATCTCTAGAATACCTTACACACTTAGATTTAATCATTTCATCCAATCCTTCTCACATCATTGAATCCACTAATATACCAATCTATCCTATTCCATCTACTTATTTTTATCCAAAAATTACACTTAATGCTAAGGAAACCAATTTCCATCATATTCATTTTGAGTATGATAAGCATGGTAATCAAATTCTTGATCTTGAAGTAGATGTCAAATATTATGGTCCTCTTCTAACGTTACCTAGTGATGAAGCTATTATTGAGTTCCTTCATGCCTGATAACCTCAACTTCCTTGGAAACATCATAAACTTGGAAATTTAAAAACTAAAACTCCTTGCTTCAACAACTTCATTGCTAGCATTGATCATATAACAAATCCAATTTCATCCTTACCTAATGCACCATACCACTTTAAAGATGTTAATTCCATGCTTATTAAATAAACCACTTGTATCAAATATGGTACCCTTTCTTATCCTTAATTAATGATATTTTTTTGAGAGCTTTCACCTATTGAACATGATAATTTTAGCTTATTTTTTGACAAATACCATGAATATTTCACTTGGTCTTATAAGGACATGCCTAAAATTGACCTTAGAATTGTGGTGCATAATATTATTACTTATCCTAATGCCAAGCCTATGCATCAAAAGCAAATAAAATTTCTCCTTGAAGTTTCAAATTTATGTCATAAGGAAATCATCAAATTACTCAATGCTAAATTTATCAAACTAGTGGATTATTCTGATTGGGTGTCCAAAATATTTCCCACTTAGAATAAATTCACTATGGTTATTCATATTTGTATTGATTTTTGAAACCTTAATCTTTCTTATCACAAGGAGAAATTTCCCTTACTTTCAATAGATACCATCATCAATTCCATAGCTAGTTATGAAATGTTATCTCTTATGGATGGTTTCTTGGGATACAATTAGATTCATATCACTCTGAAATACCAACATAAGACTACTTTCACCATATAATGGGGCACTTATTGTTATGTCAAAATGCCCTTCAGTCTCAAGAATGTTAGAGCCACTTACCAAAACTTAATGACTCACATCTTTCATGATCTCATTCACAAAATTATTGAAACCTATGTGGATGATCTCATTACTAAATCCAAGCGTCATAATAATCATCTTTCCAATCTTGCTATCATCTTTGATTGTCTCCTTAAATATAATATTAGAATTAATCCTTATAAATGTGTTTTTAGAGTCACATCTAGAAACATTTTAAGATCCTTAGCCTCTCTCCATGGCATTGACATTGATCCTACCAAAATGAGTGCTATCATTAACATGCTTATTCCTCATTCTATTCCTGGCATTCATACTTATTTAGGAAAGCTTGGGGCAATTAGATCCTTCATACCTAAAATGGCATATCAAATTCACTATGTCAATTCCCTTGTCAGGAAAATTACTACTTTATAATGGATGGATCCATGTCAAAAAGCCTTTGATAACATGAAATATTATTTTCTTAATCCACCTACACTTTATCCTCTTTCCAATGGTAAACCTTTTATATTATGTACTTTATCCACACCTATTTTAGTTGGGGCAATGCTTACCAAATAATATGATGCAGGAATAGAGTATTTTATATACTATATTAGTCAAGGCCTCATTGAATATGAAACACAATATACCAAAATTGAGCATGATTGCATCCCTATCTCTTTTTCGATTGAAAATATTCATCACTACATGATTTACCAAACTACTTATGTCATTGCTCATTTTGACCACCTTCATCATTTCTTCTCCAAAGCCTTTCTTCCTAGAGATAGAATTGGTAAATGGATGGTCCTCCTTATAGAATTCTATCTTTTCATATCACTCAAAAAGTTGTTAAAGGGAAAGTCATGGCTTACTAACTTGTTTTAACTCCCATTTGAGCCACTTATTCCCTTCAAGATGACCTTCCAGATGACAATATTATTTAAATTGAAGGTCTTAATCAAGCTATCTCTCTTAAAGATTATTTTCATATCTTTACCACTAATCCTAAAGCCAATAATCTTAAAGAATCTTCTACTCCCTATGGTACTACTAAACCAAAGGTTGTTATTGAGGAACTCCCTTAAATCAATGTTGAATTACATAAGTATACTTGGACCCTCCAATTTTATGGTGAGAAATTCCATCAAAGAGATGGGGAAGGTTGCATTTTCACAATTCATCTTAGTAGGATCATTCCTTTAGATTTTTATATCTAAGTATGAATCTCTTATCTTAGGCATGCGAGCTACTCTTGATTTAGACATTCAATACCTTCATGCTTTAGGTGATTCTCAACTTATTTGTCATCAAGTTAATGGTGACTATCAACGTAAAAGTAAGAACCTTGTTACCTATCATCAAATTGCAACCACTCTCACTAAGATTTTCTCTATTTCAATATTGATCCTATTCTTAGAAATGAAAATTCTATTATTGACTCTCTTACCTCTTTATCTTCTCTATTTCATCCAAATCAAGTTCTTTATGATCCTTCCATTCTTATACAAATAATAAAATCTCCATCTTTAACTTAACCACTAGATTCATTTATCTATCATATTGAGGCTGTCACCATTAGATAAAGCCCTTGGTATAAATACATCATTCAATTCTTAGAACACCAAACTTATCCTCCTAATTTAGACTCTCATGAAAAGACACACATTCATAAATAAGATTTCAAGTATGTATTTTGACACAATGTCCCTTACTATCAGAACACTAAATGTACCTTGATTTATTGTGTTATGCAATATGAAGTCCCTCATCTTCTTAAATAATCACATGGGGGAATTTGTGGTGGTCACTATAGTAGACATACTACAAGATGCAAATGCCTACATATGGGTTACTTTTAGACTACTCTTGAAAAGGATGCAATTGAATATAATAAAAAGTGAACTCCTTGTTAGCTTCATGATGATCTTATCCATTTTCCTCCCACTAAAATTCAAACTATATAGTATCCATATAAATTTTTCATGTGGGGATTCAATCTCATTGGTAAACATCCTCACTCCCAAGATGGACATATCTTTATCATCACCGCTATCAAATATATTACCATGTGGGTAGAAGCCATGCCCCTTGTTAATGTCACTAGTCCTACCATTTCCAAATTTATTATTAACCAAATTATTTGACACTTTGGCATTCCCTATACCATCATTTCTAATAATGGTGGTAATTTCAAAAATAAACATGTTAAACAACTTTACAAAAAATTCAAGATCAATCACAAGTTTTCCATGCCTTATCATCCATAATAAAATGGTCAAGTTTAGTCCACTAATAAAATTATCAACAAAATCCTCAAAAAGACAATTCATGAAACCCACATAGATTGGCATATTAATCTTTACCCTACACATTGAGCCTATCAGACTAGCATACACACTGCCACTAAGGCAAATCCATTTTCTCTAGTCTATGGTTCTGAGTCAGTACTTCCTTTATAAGTTGAGCTTCCCTCTCTTCATATATCTCTTCATGTAATTATTCTTGATTAATAATTATTTTAATTTTGCCTTCATGCCCTTGATATTCTTGATGAATTTAATATTTTTTCCTTACAACATAACCACCAATACAAGGCTCAGATCACCTAACAACATAACAAATGGTTGAAGATCTACACTTTTAATGTTGGTGATCTTATCCTTAAATTATATTAAACAAATGATAAACAAGGTAAATATGCCCAAAAATGGTGGGGCCCATATTTAGTTAAAGAAATTTTTGGTTCAAGCACTTACCATATTCAAACCAATGAACTCCATATTTTCAAAGAGCCCCAATGCTCAATTACTTAAAAATTACTTTACCTAAACATTTACATCTTGTCATGTTTTCTATATATATATATATATATATATATATATATATATATAATAGTTTTTATAGGTTACTTAAGCATCGGTCTCTCCCTCTATAATATTTTCCTTATTTTCACAAACCTTTAGTCCTCCCTTTTGGTCTTTTGGTTTCTTTATGTACCATGCTATTCATTTTCTCTTGTCTTTATAACCCCTTGGGTTTTTATTTTGTGAGTTGCTTTGTAAGACTAGGGATAGGACCTGACATTCCTTAAAGAAACCATCTTTTATCTTTTTCTCTTTCAATTTTTCTACTTTTTAATGCTATTTTGGCATCCTTTGGGTTTTTTTTTATGAGTTTCTTTGTAAGACCATGGATAGAACCTAAAATCCCTCACAGATTATTAGTATTTATTTACTCATTTTACTTTTTATCTTGCTTATCAACACCCTTGTGGGTCTCTCTTTTATGAGTTTCTTGGTAAGATCATGGATAGGACCTAAGCGTCCTCATAAAATTACCATCCTTTTCATTCTTTTGATCCTTATTCTCAAACTTTAAATTTTGCTTCTTTTGATAGATGACATTTGCATAAAAATCTATGTTATCATGTTTTCCTTCACTTCCCTCTTTCTTATGATAAGGAATAACACTTTACTATCATTATATCCCTTTTTTCCCTCTATCATATTTTTTTAAAATTTGAATTAATTTAAATTATTCCATGTGTCATTCCTCTTGATTTCCTCTTATTTTCATCTCCACATTGGATAAAACAAGGTTAGAGTCAAGATATCACTTTTATTTCACTTAGATTTATGAGACTCTCATACCCCATGATCTTTGAAGTTCTATCTCTTAGCAAACATTATCCTAAGTTTTCAAATGAAAGTCATATTTGTCACCCATGTTTGGTTTTCTAGATATGTATGGAAGAGGAATAGGAAAAGCCATCGGTAATGTTAAAATCCAAATCATTTAAATAGAATTCAATGGTATCTAAAAGGCAACATGAAAATTTTAAAAGTCAAAATCACACTAAAAGATGTGATTCAAATCATATATCCTTCCAGTTGAAGCTCAAACTCCATAGTTGGCCTTATGGTAGAGCTAAGGTCATTTAGGATGCATTAGGCAAGTATATTAGAAGAGAAGAATTAAAATAAAAAAATAGTGATACCTACTTTATCATGCAAGTACCCAATCTTTGTAGTAGATTGATGGATCTATAAGGGGTATTGAAGAATGGGGAACATGTTGTGGGGAGGTAGGTTCATTTTACTTTTCATGCATTTAGCCTTCATGGGATGATCTATATAATCCATTTTTTGACCTAAGACTTTTTTCACTAGTAAAATTTCTACATAGTTCTTAAGGTTGAAATTCCTCTTATTTTGACAAACCTAATTTGAGTGTCTTGACTTCGATAAAGAGTTCCTCTACCTTGGTTTTTCCTTCATTATTCCCTCCACCCATTTCATTTTCCCCCATTGATAGACAAATTTTGATTCCAAATATGTTTTCTCTCTTCTCTACTTCCTTCTTATTCACCTCTTAAAATCATGCTAGTAATAATTTGTTTTAGTTTTATCTATCCTTAGAGTGAAATAACATGTTTGAGAAACTATGGATTCTTCTTTCTTTACACCATGATATTACATTCTTACACTTAATTTACTTTCCTTTGACCATTTTCAATAATTTTTTGTCTTGTTTTTATGGACACCTAAATTTGTACCCTTTTTCCATTATTGAGCGAGGTTGGCTTGTTACTTCTCACTCAACAATGTTGTTTTCCATTTTATGCATCCTTTTTCCATTGTTGAGTGAGATGTAGATTGTTATTGCTCACTCATCAATGTTGTTTTACAATTTTTGTTTAGTTTTATTATACCATTGATTTGTTTTTATTTTACCATCCTATTTGAAAAGTATCCTTGGTTAGATTTGGTGAGTTTTCCTTTCTTACTTAAGGATAGCTTCTTTGATTTTTTCAGTCTTTAGTAGCCTTGGATTTTTGGTTACCTAATTTAATCTTGTTTTTGACTTGGTAATTTGGTCTAACATATCACCTATCACCCTAGCTTCCCAAATTTCCCAAGTACATCCCATTCTCATAACACTAGCTATCTTGGCTTTTCTTTCATGTATTTATTTTTGCTCTTAGTTTTGTATTATTGGGTTTGTTGAAAGAAGTCTCTACACCCTACACAATCAAAACTAACAACACAATAAACAACCATCCCATGATAAAGGAAATTCAAGGTATGCATTGCATTTAATTTTTATATTAATTTCCCTTTCTATCATTTACTTTTAGTTATTTTTATTTTAAAATACTACAAATTTTCTTAGCATCAACATTGTGTGTTACTATGTTATTTCTCAAAGCACCAGTGCCTATTACACCTTCGTGACACATGATGAGAATAAATTGGGGCATATATATACACATAATAGTTTTAAATTTTATTGATTATTGATCCTTTATATCTCATAGGAACTCATAAATACTCAATATATCTAAGTGCATGCCCTAAGGGATGCATTGGGAAATGGGTAACCAAACCTTTGGTGCTTCATAGGATTAATATCCTTTTTTTCCACATTATTACCAATCTAAATAAATCCAAAAACCATTCTCCAAGTTATTTCTCCTCACTTTAGTATTCCTCCAATCTTTTCCTCTTTTCAATCCTCCTTTCTTATCATAAACTAATTTTTGCTTATCAATTGTATTGGTTCAAGTGGGTCGCCCTAGTACAATTTAATGGTATCATTTAATTTGTTAGCTTACTAGCCCTTTAGCTGACCTAACTCAAACCTAGTAAATTGTCCTTAGAAACACATTGGATTGATTAGGTGGACCCTATACAACTGATATTCCTAGAAGAATTTAGGGTAAGATCCACCTATATATAAAAGGTCATTTTGGTCATTATTTATATGTATAATCAATAATTATTATTCACTCATGCTTCTTCATAATATTATCTTTCACTATTCTACTTGATGAGACTTAGCTTAGGTTTTTTATTTCGAGAATCTAGTCTTGTGTATAAGTCTTAGATGTTTTGGGCTTTCTTAGTTATCCTTACAAACCACAAAAACCTCTTGAAAATCCCTTTTGGCTAAGGGAGAGATTAAGTCTCGATGGGTTCACATTCAAGTATGTATATTCTAACTTTGTTCTCCTCTCTTTTAGTAGATATAAGTAGCATAAGTGTTGGCTCAAATAATATTATCTTTAATATTTCATGTATTAGGGTGTTACTCATACTTACTTTAATTGAAGTTCCCTATGAATATTTATTTTATTATTTCTAATCCCCACTTTGTGCCACAAGCTTTGGTGTGCACTAGATTATATTTAATTTATTGTTATTAGAATAGACTAAATTATTTTAACCTTAGGGATACATTAGGGTTATTGTGAAATTGTATTAGACTATAGGCTTTTGAACCCTTCCTGACATGATGTGTTGTGACAAGTGATCCCCTAATTAGGTTTAGCAGATCCCCATATTAGTCATGATCCCACTTAATAAGTGTATCCCTAATCAAAAGTGTAGGTATGCTCTATCTTATTTAAGCTAGGATTGATTTATAGACATGATGCATTTCATATTTCATATAATATGCATTAGTGAAATTATCCCATTTTCATTAGTCATCAACTCTTTCCTTGTGAGTAGTTTTAGGAAGATTTTGGGTATAGTACCTTAGACAAAAATCTTTATATTTAGGGACCTTAGAAGGTTACAAAGAATTATTTACATACTTGATCAATTTAAGGGACAAATAGCCTCATGTTGTTTCACATGGGTTTCCACTTGGAACCTATTCACATGCATTTGAGTGTTATTAGATTTTACCCTCACTTTGTGTGATGGACTGAGGATACCATGTGGATGGCTTTGGTATGGATGTTCATGTGGGTCACTTTATTTTAACCTATCCATATGGAGTATAAAATTTGTATATTTTTAGTATTATTATCTATCTTATTTTAGCCACACAATGGAGATACTATCCATTGGGGTTAGATTTAGATTTTGGCTAGAGAAAAACACGCATGCCTTTGAGTCATCTTGGCATAGAGTAGGTGAAATTTTATACTTATTTTAATTATTAAATGTGTTAGAGTGGTATTATTATCTCATGTTAAATTTTTTCTCAATACCCAAGGTATATGGATCTTATTCAGATAATGAAATCCAAATGTTTTGGTCAATGACCCTCTTCAGGTTATGACCCTATTTCTTGGGAAATCATTTACATAATAGGATGCATTATATAGTTATTTATTTTTCTTAATCATCTATAAGTGTCATTATACATTTAATCCTTAAATCATGTTATTTTCCAATTATTTTTAAGGTTGTCACCAATTATTATGTGAGTTACTTAGAATGTCCTTGAGTGTGTTTCATATTTGACCTAGATGAGCTGAGTTCCATTGCACCATAATGGACATGACAAATTAACCTCATAAGTTGGGATGTTATTTGTAAGACCTTTTTTGAGTAAAATATTTAATTTAAAATTAGTGTGTGTCATTAATGGAGAAAATGTACCTTCTTATATTTCTTAAATTCATAATTAAGCTTATTTAGTTGAGATTTCTTATTTTATATCATGTCAGGTAGGTGATTACCTAGCATAGTTCATGAGTTCATGAGCAACAAGCTCCTCTAACCTTATCAATAACCTTATATCAAACATCCTTAGTGATAATATTTATTATTTCTTGGTAATTAATTCCACTATTGTCACAAAAAATCACACCTTAGATATGGTTTTTCAATCCTAATCTAATATTTGGGAAACAATGGATTACCTCTAGGTCTATGAGTTTCCTATAGTAGAGGTAAACATATAGGTTTAAGGGCTAGCTTCGTAGATTTATCTTTTCTTGCTTATCAAATACAGTACTTGTTTGCTTGTATGAAAAGGGATATAATTAAAATGAAAATAAACTAATATGATGAGGTGATACACCAAAAATATATCCACTATACTACCATACAATTGCACTAAGAAACATGACTCACAACACTAGTCTCAAAATCTTGAATTTCTCTAACATTAATATTTCAAACATGGAGGTAATAAAAATTGAAATACTCAAGGTGAGTATAATAGAGGTTTTATTATAGACACTAAGTCTACACCTTACACTTAAATATATAAAAATTCACTTGAATACTCTTCATATGACCTATTAGAGTGGAAACTACTTACATCAGACATGGAAGGATTAAAACAAAGTAAAGATAGATATTAATCACTTGACCCTTCACTATACACCACTTCACACACTTAGATAAGATATATTGTGAAATCAAAACCATATTTCAAATATTTATTTCAAAGTCAAAATACAATATCAAACTAAAAGTGATTCACCATACTAGGTGTGTATTTTTTACAAAAGCCAAAATGGCTTGTAATTATAGAACATATGAGAGGAGAAAGATGAAGTGGAGCTAAAATTTATAAAAAACAAGTTTCAATTGATTATGGAAAATTTAATTTAAAAATATTGAAGTGAATAATAGACCATGAAGGTCTTCTTGGATAATTTTATGTCTTGAATCATGAAAAACTCCTCAAACTAGTGCGGGGTCATCAAATGGCCTTCTTAAAAATTGCCTTCATGATGACACATATCTTGACTACTCAAAATTTATATATGAAGAGTTTAAACATATTCAATGTCTTAAATAAGTTGGAAACAAGCTATGATATTCATTAGATGTGTATGTAATTGATAGCCTTCTTCATGACACTTGTACTCACCATCTGCAGTCATTCATTGGTCTTCTAGGTTGCATTCCTCACATTTGTCGTCAAGGTGACCTCAAGTTACTCAAAAAAATACATGTAAGATGTGTGAGGACATATTTTTATTCCACTCCATTAATTATACCTTTAAAATATCATAAATTATATTTCTCATCTTCTCACTTGGCAGTCACTCCTCATTTTCAATATTTGTCCAAGATTGCCTATGATGAATGGTGTAGTAGAAATGTTTATATTATTTTTTGTGGATATATATGAATATATGAAGTTATAATAAGTCCCTCTTGATCTCACCCAATGGTTCTCATCTACTAATTCCATTCTTCACTTATAAAACAATAAAAAATATCAAAAAAACCTTGAATTTAGCTTATACATACAAGTAGGGTATAGAAAAATGTGATTTTCATGAGAATGAGGGATTAATTAAAAATTAAATAATGATTTAAAGGAAAAAAATACTCCTCCTAAATGTATCTCCTTGCATATTTTCTCCATCGGGTCAAAACTAGGGTTTTAGAAGGTTTTACTTCTTAGGGATGATTCGTAAAAACCATACATCCAACCCATAAAATAATTCCACATAAAAAAAGTGTAGGACCATAATAAAATACCCTTATCTCCTTTTGTAACCATGTAATCAATCAGCATATATGTAAGTGTTTGAAGTTAGCCTATCAAGATTTCTCATTCATTTTAGACACCCCTATCATGGTTTTAAGTTAAAAGTGACCCCTATGTGTTGTTCTTATGAAAACCAATGGTTTTATCTCATCCTAAAATTAATAATAAATTCCATAAAATGTATAATAATGGTCATATGGTATTTTAAGTGACTTTACACCCTTATAGGGCTTAGTCTTAGTTCTGGGCCTAACAGGCTTGGTTGTATTTAATGACCCTTGACCACCCTATGTGGTTTTCAATGACTATGAGGTATTATCCACATTTTTTTTATATAAAAACAAGTATTAAACACCATTTTTAATTATCCTAATAATCATCACCACATTCTCCTATTATCTACACACCAAGCCTATAGTTTTATCATGACTATGAGTGCCCTCTATCTGAGATAAAATAGAGGAAATCTCCCATATTTATCTTGCCAAAGTGATTATATGAGAGGTTATATTATGTCATGAGTAAATTTTAAACCAATTTTAAATTATTTTTAACTTATTAAAATATTAAAATATCATGAAACATAAACTATATTCTTGACCCTAATGACTGTTTGTAGGGTTATGGTCTGATTGTGCCTAAAGTTAAAAACCTGGTAATTGATCTATTTACTTACTCTAAGAGACACATTAATTTTATTTTACCAATGTATGAGTGGTATCAATAATATTAAATCCATCATAAAACTTTGACAACTCTCTCAACTCACATCTCTCTTTTGCTAGAGCTAGTTTGTAGACTATAGTTAGATTGTAGGTGGAACTTTTTAGACAAATGAGACCCCTGTAGGTGATCTTCAAAATTTTAAATTTATACTTGGTGCCTTAATATAATATTAATGTAATTAAATCATTTAAAAACAAAATATTCATTATTAATGTAGTTATGTTTACTATGTCTCACTTATCAGCACATTTTGGATCTACATACTATTTGTAGATGTTCTATTTGAGAAACCATGGGGTTCATGTAGGTGTTCATAGGGCCTAAGTACTAAACACAAAATAATTAAACTAATATTAAGTTAATTACATCATCATTTAATCAAATTTATTCACATTTTATTGAGTTCATGCTTCCATTGTGTCATTGTTGCATTAGGTTACTTTTAGTCATTCCAACATAGTGTTAAATGAGTGTTTTAGGTTAGAACTTATCTAAGTTATAAGACACCAAAAAACCACTTTCCCTAAGTCAAGAAACCAATTTATTTTGTCAAATAATTACCCATATGATTTTTATTCAAAATGGAAACCATAATACCTATCCATTCCTCAAAACACTCTACTATTAGAAGACCAAGTATATGAGCAAAATGTGATTCAAAGAAATTAAGGTAAAGTGTCTCAATTGTAACCTTTCAAACCTATGACCATAAAATCAAGTTTGCTTGAATAAAATGGCTCTACCATTGTCACCATGATACCATAAACATTATAATACCTTAATTAATGTCTTGAATGAGTTCCAACACCTCCATTTCAACTCTCTTAGACCTCTATGGATTGAACTCAAACCATTGTTGGATCCACCTATAGGTGAAGATGTTTTTTGAAATGTATGTGTTGGATTGGTTTTCATAAATAATATCCTAAATTTTTTAAGGGATAAATATATATATTTCATCTTTGTTATACTTTAAAAAAAAATTAAACCTCCTCTCTTCTTACTTCATTAACATTACTAGTTAAGGCTCCTTTACACTTGAGTATAGGTGAGAGTCACAGGATTTCCTAACTATGTGAAATGTGTTAGGATTTTCACTCCATCAACCATGGATACATGATATTAATATTTTATAGGATGACACAATTAAATTATATTTTGGAATATAAATTTGTCCTTGATCTTAAACCACTACAAGATAACAAGATTTACAATTGTGAAACACTGGTCTGCAACTTCAATGGTGTCCTCAAATAGAAAATTGAGATAGTATTGCTCATAATTTCACATAAAAATATGAAATAAAGATTTAAAAAATTTTTAGGAGGGAGTTCATGCCTCTCAATATAAGATATAAAACATTAATTTTGTAGAATAATGTAAATAGATAAGAAACCCTGAAGTGTTGGGGATATGCATGTAGAAAAGAGTCACATACCTTCTTAACAATGGTTAATGAAGATCATGCCACCAAAACTAGAACTATGAACATTAATTTTGAAAAAATAGAGAGTATTATCATCCTTAAAAATCACTTTATCATACTCACCTCATCTTTTCCATACTAAGTTCAAACCAATTGACCAATTGACCTTATCTAGGAGAGCGGTAGGTATGACATAATGGTTTTAATCAATTTTGGGTCTACCAAAGCCTCAAAAGCATGGAGTTAGATTTTATTAATGACAAGAGATACTCCTAAAGTCACTACACATGAAAACTTTGTTGTACAAGTTATAAAATAATTTTAAACCACCTAAACCTACATGATCTTCTTACTTTCAGTGTTGCACTTATAGCTATCAGTCCAATACTACCATATCTAACATGAATCTAACATATAGTATGTTAGATATTATTTTTAAACATTTATCTTTCTATGAAAGCTATATTATTTCCTTAAATGACTCAAAATATGACCCCTGAATGACATAAGACTAACTTTAGACAATATGACAAAGATAAACATATGATTAACTTCATTAAAAACCATGGGACACATTTTACACCCTAAGGGATCCCTAAAACAAGTTTTAATATATATTTGATTGAACTAATTTTACTTTTGGTTATATTAGTCAACAATTTTTTGATATCCTAGGGGTGGAAAACTAGTTATGCCAAAGACTAGTAGCCTTTTCCTATCCATTAGGATATAGAGTGACCTATGTTATATTTGAGATTAAATTACCTATAAAATAACACAAAACCAAAAAAAACAATAGGAAATAAACACACAAGACAATATACAATAAGAAAATACACTTGTGTTCTCAAGAACACATAAATAAAACATGCACAACATAAGTAAAATTACACACCTATCCTAGAATGTACAAGACCTCAAACACTTGAGGTGAAAGATAGTTCACCATAATTAAACTAAGATCAAAAACAGTACCACTTGAATAATTATTTATCCATAAAATCAATCCACCATGTGAAGCAAACTTATCAATAAATAATTGGTTATGCTGATGGTTAAATGACTTACCATCCTTAGGTCTTCTGTTGGTTGAAAGCATTTCAATTGGAGATCTAAATAATGTTCTATTCCATTTTCTAAGAGGTTTTTTTGAACCTTAAACTTAATTAAACTATACCATGTCCAATTGGCACTCCTCAAATTTAAACTTAGGAGTGATCAAAGTTACCTCAAATTTACCATTTTTTATGACATGATGTCTTGATGTATAAGATCATCAATCTTGTTCTCTTTCTACTCAAATAGATATAAACATGATTAAAACTTAGGTTGATATTTGGAATACTCCTCAAACACATAATTTTCTACTTTAGATTCACTATACTCTTCCATGATAGTAACCTTCATGATAGTAGTTTGATACTCCTCTTCATTCTTAACAAGACATTTTCCTTCATGCTTGATAAGACAATCAACAACTTTAATATCATATTCATGTTCCTTTGGAGTGGAAGTAGACTTACTCAACAACTCAATATCTTGAACTATGGCATATAATTATTTCCATACGTCATCTTCTTATTCATGGTTATCATGTTCATGGAATCCTCCATCTTGTGAATATAGAATGACATTTTTCTCTTAATCATCATAATCTACAATGATTGAAGAACATCATCATCATGCAAATGAATAATGTAGTTACCATCAATAGATTGTGGAAACTAATTTTCAATGCTTACCTCAGATTGTCCATAACCTCATGGATGATGTATGTTCCAAGATCAATTTTCTCAAAGAAAGTGTATGGATCATGTCCATAAGTATCAATACCATACTCATCTAGGAAAAGGATAGAGAGACCTTCAATTTTAAAGGATTATCCATCATCCATAATAGACTCCTTTTGATCATTGATGAAATAATTTATATTAGAGCTTGCTTTCACATAGGGCTCAATATAAAAATTAGCTAATGGTTGAATTATAATGGTTACTTTTACTCCATACCTTGTCTTTAAGGCTAATAAGGACAAATTACTTGGGAGGTAGCCTTATATATTGGTTTTGAAATCCCTTGAGAGGTAGATAGCAAAGTGAGTAGGTAAATCAACCACTACTATATCTTGAAGGATAGGGAAGCTTAGATAATCATGAAGGAAAATTATCAAACCTTCAACTAATCCCACTAATTTAGTTGGTGTCCCATCAATTTGTATCACCCATTTACTATATGGTTCATATTTTAGACCCAATTTATCTACCACAAGCTTGGGCATCACTAATGTATTAGCTACACTATCCAAAAAGTAGTTATCAATAACTTTATTTCCCATGATGAGACTAAAGTAGAAGAGTGGAGGATTTTCATATTTGGAAAAGGGTTACACAATGTGACTAGGAGAATTGATTAGGGAAATTTTACCATGATTTTATGATTAAGGGATGAGGTGGATTTGGGATAATTGTTCTTGAAGAAGCTCCTTTTGATTGGAGATATGAAGCACATGCCAAAGAGAGATAGTAGCTTCATCATTTTTCAATGAGTCAATGATGTTAAAATAAGGAAAATTTACCTTTTATTGTCTTCTTGAAGTCAACGAAGTGCCTTTCATTTGAGATATTATCACATTTTAATTCACCTTTCCAATATTATAGTTTGAAGTAGATGCAAAACTTGTAGGGACTACCATACTTGAAATCATACCTTAATTCCTTATATGAGGGTTAATTGAACTTGTGTCAACACCGTGATCATCTCACAAATCATTCCACTTGGATTTGGTATTATATACAACTTAAATATTTATATTGAGGAAAAATGTATCTTCAATTAAAAAGTTTGCAAGGTTCACCTTTTTGGGTTGTCATCTTTAATTTTTTTACATGTAATTCTCATTTTTTACTAAAAATTGAGGATTAAATCCTCCTTGAGAAACCAAATCATTCTCTCCACCTTCATTTGCATAAATGAATTATCCTTACTTATATTCTTCTCCTTGGACCAAGTTACTATGAGCAAGGACTAAGGCTCTTATGTTAGAGGTGGAAGTTAGGTTATATGCATTAGATTGCATATTGAATTTGGGATATCCCTAACCTCTACCTTGACAATATTGATGAGGTGGGAAAATATTTACTTATTGAGGATAGGGGTAAGGTTTTTGATTAACTCCATACTCTAGATTTAGGTGCCTAACTTGAGCCTCTAAGTCCTTGACCCTTGCATCAAAATCAATAGTATCTTTTACCTTCTTAGGGGAAGTTCTAGATTTGGTATTTGAACTTGGGACTTGAGAAAAACTTGTATTAGAATTATATATATTAGGAAATAGAGGCATGGATACTTTTGGAGTTAATTTTATAGCTTATATTAGGTCATTCTCATCTCTAATGGTAAGGTAATATGCTTCAGGTAAGGTGTAACCACCCATAGATTGAAACATTATGTTTATGTTAGTTCCAATAACCATTATATATGTAGGAAACACATAGCTTGTAGGTGGTATCATGGGAGAAGGAAACCTATGCCATTCCCTTTAGAATTTCTCATTAAATTCATGTATAGTATTCTTAGGGCCCCTTTGAATTACATTGAGCTAATTAATGAGTGATGTGTGATCACTTTTGTACTCAAACCCTAAAGTTAATCAATCTTAAAAATCATCCAAAATGGTGATAAATCCTCCCAATAATATCTTATACTAGTCAAGTTCTTTCCTTCTAAGGGACATGGAAAGTAGTCTAATGGTAATGTTGAATTTAGTAACATTAAGAAAGATAAAAAGGTCTGAGATGTCCTTAATATTCTCACTAGGGGTAACATGACCTTCACCATTAAAAATGGGAACACCTTTGGTATCATTAGGGGTATATCATCATATGCATTGAGGTATATGGGATTATAAGTGTTAAAGGCTGGGAAGGCATGTTATCTAGCCATATTGTCCTCAAGTTCCTCTTCACTTTCCTGATCTTCTTATCTTTCAAAGTCTTGTTATTTTTCAAAGGTCAAGATGGGATAAGGATGTTAAAATTTAATAGTAATTTTAGGTTGAAGGAGTGGGTTTATGGGGTTGATACCCCTATTATAAGTTTAACTATAAGCACCATGAAGTATGTATAAGGAACTGATAAAAATTGGTCTACAACTAGATATTCCTTTGAATGGAGTCTCCAAATACTAAGTAGAACACCATATGTAGTTACGATGTTGTCAAGACAAACATTCACCTTGACAAGTGTCATTGAGATAAGGGTCCCACTAGGCATGCCAGAACTATTATCATGAAATCTTATACTCTAGAGATGGTTATTCAATCCTACTATAGGATTTTTTAAATAATGGGTTACCTCTAGCCCTATGGGTTGCCTATAATAGAAGTAAGCCTATAGGTTTAATGGATATCTCCCTAAATTTATCTTTGATTGTTTATCACCTACACTACTTGTTTAATTAGATGAAAAGGGATAGAATTAAAATTAAAATTAACTACTATAATGAGGTAATACACCAAAATTATCTCCACTAGACTACCATACAATTTCACTAAGAAACATGACTCAAAACACTAGTCCTAAAATCCTAAATTTATCTAACATTAGTATTCAATACATGGAGGTGATATGCATTGAAATACTCAAGGTGAGTAAACTATAGGTTATATTATAGAAACTAAGGGTAATGCTTACACTTCATATAGATAAATTCACTTGAATACACTTCATGTAACCTATCAGAGTGGAAACTACTTGCATAAAACATGGAAAGATTGAGAGAAATCAAAGATATATACTAATCACTTCAACTTTCTCTATACACCACTTCACACACTTAGATAAGATAGATTTTGAACTCAAAAAAATATTTAAAATATATATTTAAAAGGCAAAATCTAGTATCAAACTAGCATGGCTTCACCATCCTAGGTGTAGATTTTTTATAATAGCCAAAATGGATTGCATTTATATAGCATATGAGAGGATAAAGAATAAGTGGAGCTCAAAGGTCATAATAACAAGTTTAAAGTGATGAGGACCATTTAAATTGTATAATAATGAAGTGGAGAATATATAATAAAAGTCTTATTGGAAAAGTGTCTCTCTTGAAGCATAAGAAACTCCTCAAACTAGCATAGGGTCCTCAAATGGCCTTCTTGAAAACTACCTTTATGTTGATGCATATATTGACTACTCAAAACTAAACTAGGAAGAGTTAACATGTATGATATATATTAGGGAGGTTTGAAATAAGCTATGATAATCATCATATGTGTACCTAACTGATAAATTTAATCATGACACTTGTACTCACCATCTATAGTTATTCATTGGTCTTCTAGGACTCATTCCTCACATTTATCATCAAGGTGACTTTTATTTTATAAAATAGATATATTTAATAGGTTTTAAGACACCTATATAGGACCTCTTTATCTTCCAATCCATGAATTAGACTTTAAAAGATCTAGAATTGTACTTGTCATCTTCTCTCTTGGATGTCACTCCTCATTTTCACTATCTATCCAAGACTGCCTATGATGAATGGTGTAAAATAGATGTTTATATTATTTTTGTGGAGAGAGATGAGTATAGGTATTTATAATAATTCCCTCTTGATCTCATCCAATGGTTATCATCTACTAATTCCATTTTTCACTTATAAAACAATCAAAAACTTGCAAAAAACCTTGAATTTAGCTTATATGTACAAGTAGGGTATAGACCAATGTGATGTATAGGATACTAAGAGATTATTAAAAAATTATACAAAAATTTCAAATATAAATTACCCCTCCTAAATGCATCTCCTTGCATATTTTCTCCATCAGGTCAAAACTAGGGTTTCAGGAGGGTTTTAGAAGGTTTTGCTTCTTGAGGATGATTGATAAAAAATAGACATCCAAACCTTGAAAAAATTATAAAAAAACCAAGTAAATTACCCTAATAAGCAACCCCTATCTTCTTGGGTCATGTAATAAATTTGTACATATGTGAGCATTTTAATTTATCATGTCTATCTTTCTCATGCATTTTAAACACCCCTATCATGGTTTTAGGATAAAAGTGACCCCTCTATGTTTCTATTATACAAAAAAATGGTTATAAATAATCATAAACTTCATATTTAAGGTTAAAAATTTTATATGAATTTTCATATGGTTTTATAAGTGAAGTTAGATCCATGTAAGGGTTAGACCTAGTTCTAGGCCTAATAGGCCTGATTGTGTTTAATAGCCTTTAACCAATTTATGTGGTTCCTAATTAATTTTAAGTCATATAAAAAAAATTATGTATAAAAAAACATTTGAAACCATTATATATTATCTCAAGACTCCTTACCACATTCTCCTATCATATACAAACCAAGCCTGTAGTTTCATCATGATTGGGAGTGCCCTCTGTCTAAGATAAAATAAAGGGCATCTACCCTGTTTACCTTGCCAAAGTGAGGATATGAGAGGTTATATTATGTAATTATTACCTTATTTACCATATTTAAATTCTTTATAACCTATTCAAAGCTTCCAATATCATGAAACTTAAACTAACTTCTTGACCCTAGTGACTGTTTATAGGGTTATGGTTTGACCATGATTAAAGTTATAAACCTAGTACTTTATCTATTTCCTTACTAAGAGATAATAATTAATTTGATTTTGTAAATTTTTGAGTGTTATCTAAGTCATATTCAATACATAATCAACCTTTTCTAACTCTCTCAACTCACATCTCTCTTTTGCTAGAGCTAGTTTGTAGACTACAACTAGACTATATGTGGCACTTATTAGATAAATGAGACCCATGTAGGTGATATTGAACACTTTAAATTTGTATTTAATTACATAAGATATTATAAAGGTCATTATATATTTTTTAAAACAAAATATTAACTATTCCTAAAGTTTATGTTTCCTATGTCTCACTTATCAACACACTTTGGATCTACATACTGGTTATAGATACTCTATTTTTAAAAACATGGGGTTACTATAGGTGTTCATAGGCTCAATTAATAAAAAATATCTCATTAAACATATCCTAAGGTCATTATATAATCCTTCACTAAATTTTTTTCACCTTGTATTGAGGTCATGCTTCCATTATGTCATTGTTACATTAGGTTGCTTTTAGTCATTTTAACATAGTGTTCACTGAGTGTTTCAAGTTAGAACTTATCTAAGATAGAATCCACCCAAACACCACTCTTCATTAGTCAATAAAACACTTTATTATATCAAATCATTACCCCTATTATTGGGCTATAAGATGGAAACCATAAGACATAGCCATTTTTCAAAACACTCTATTATGAGAAGACCAAGTATATGAGCAAAATATGATTCAAAGTTAAGGTAAAGTGTCTCAATTTCAACCTTTTAAATGTATAAACATGTAATAAATTATGCATATATACAATTTATCTACCATTTTCACCATGATACTCTCTATTTTTTCAAACCTCAATTAAGTTCTCAAATGAGTTTCAACACCTCCATTTCAACTCTCTCAGACCTCTATGGATTGAATTTAGATCATTATTGGAGCCACTTGTAATTGCAGATGTTAGTTGAAATGTATGTGTTAGATTGGTTATAATAACTAATATCCTAACATTTTAAATGTATAAATATCACTCTTTCCTCCTTATGATACTTCTCAAAACTTTGAAACCTCCGCTCTTCTTACTTCATTAACATGACTAGTCAAGGCTCCTTTACACTTGACTATAGGTGACAGTCACAAGGTCTCCTAACTATGTGAAATGTGTTAGTATTTTCATTACATACACCATTTATAAATGATATTAATATTTTAAATGAGAAAAATATGCCATGATAAGATGGAAATAACATGTTACCCTTGATTTGAAACCACTACACGAGATTTTTTTTTTAATTGTGAAACATTGGTTTGAAACTTCAATGGTGTCCTTAACTAGAAAATTAAGACAGTTTATCTCATTAATTCACATTCACACATGAAATAAATATTGAAAAAATTTTGAAGGGGAATTTTATGATTCTTAAGATCATGTATACAACTTCAGTTGCATATAAAAATGCAAATAGGGAAGAAACCCTAAAGTGTTGGGTATAGGCATGTAAAAAAGAGTCACAAACCTTATTAATAATGGTTCATGAAGCTCAAGAAACTAAAAATATAAATATGAACATGTAGATATCGTAAACAAATGTTAATATCATCCCTCAAAATCACTTTCTCTGACTCACTTCCTCCTATCCATACTAATCTGAAATCGTTTGACCATTTGACTTTATCTAGGAGAGCACTAGGGAAGATATAATTGTTTTCATCAATTTTAGGTCTATAAAAGCTACCCAAGCATGTATTTGGATTTTAATAATCCAAATAAACACTCTTGAACTCACTACATGTTCTAAATGTGTTGTATAAGTCATAAAACTTCTTAAAACTACCTAAAATTGCCTGATCTTCTTACTTTCATCATTTCACCTACATTTTTTAGTGCAATACTACCATGTCTAACATGATTTTGACATTTAATACATTGTACATGATTTTTAAAAATTTATCCTTAAATGGAAACCATATAATTCCCTTAAATGATTCAAAATGTGACACCTAGATAACATAATACTAACTTTAATCAAATATGACAAAGATAAACCTATGTTTGACTTCATTAAATACCATGGGACATAGTTTGCACCCTATAGGACTAATATAACAAGTTTTAATATATAGGGGTTGACTTAAGTTGAATTTTGGTAAAATTATTCAATAATCACTAAGGGTAACTTGTGCCTTATGTAATGGGTGTTGTACAAGCATGTGTTGGTTCTCACCTGAGAAAGTGTGGACCTATAGGTGGATTTTTTTTCCATTTTTGATGTAATTTATAGGGAATGGCATCTCATAAGACCCCTTAAGGGCTATCATTAAACATAAGTGGTGGAAATCCTCCTCATCATAGAGTAGTGTCATATGTTTTGATAGTGATTTCTTATGTGTTATGAATTTGTTCATTGGTTAATAATCCATGTGCTCCCTCGGATTAAGGGGAGAGGTTTTATTTTTTTATCACTTATGTATCATTGACATGAATGCATGCTTTCTCTATATATAGTGAGATCATCATAAGTACATTGACTAGATTCATGTATTTTATGATGTTAAGTGTTTCTTTTTATTGGAGTCTTAATTCTTTAGTTTTGTTTAAAATACATTCATTGGCCAATCATATAATGATTTATTTTGCTTCATGTTGGTTATAAAAGTATTATAAATGGAGTAAATTGATTCCTCTTATTGATTCCTAAAAGTGTATCATAGGGATTATAGAGTGTTAAGAAACTCTCTTCTCATTTTTGGATTCAAAGAATCCATTCCATGCATAGATAGTTTTGATATCCCTGATATCTTTGATGGAAAATTAGTAAAGCACATGAACTATTTCACAAATTTTATAATGTAGATATTTGGATGTTGGGATTAACTATGGCCTAATAGCTTGCTTGTGAAATACGAAAAATAATTTGAACTAAGCAGAGTGAATTATGATCAAAACTTAATTCTAAATTCCAAGCTAGCATGAATATTTACAATGGAAGATAAGCTAAAGGGAATTGGTTAAAAAAATGAGAAAAATGAAGGTTAGGGTAGAAAGAAGGTGTTTTGATTTTAAATCTAGATATAATGATAGAGCTTAAATTTCATCAAGACATGTACTAAGCCAATATATGACATGAAATATTTAAAGGCACAGATCATACCATATATCAAGAAAATGTCTAAGGAAAAGGTGAAATAATGAAAATAAGAAATCAAGTTCACTTTAGAGATTTACTTCCACAACTAAAACTGCATTAGCACATCTACAAAAAAAAACATAAAAAATGAAATGAACTCAAAATCCTTCAATCAACCTAGCTTAAGTATAAATTGACAACTCTACATTCATATGAACACATCAAGAATACTTGAAAATAATTCAAATCTATACATCCAAATAGATAATTGAGAGAGCATCCATATTAGAAAACACACAAATAAATACTAGATAATCTTTTCAAAATTCCTTGCTTGTATTAATTTCTTTAAGTTTACATAGTTTTTTCTCAAAAACTCCCTCAATTTTTACAAATGACAATACCCATTTTATAGAAGACTAAGGAGGTATGTTAGTCAATCATGTCGAATGACAATTGTACAAGTGTCTAGGATAGTTGTCCTATAATTCTCTAGAATTAATGACACTTTATAAAGGACTAATCTATAATCAATGAGATTTACAATATTTCACATGATTTTATAAAGATAATATTCCATTTTCAAAATAATATACATTTCATGTTGCAAAAGGAATATACTTAAGTCAACCAAATTGACTTTGAGACTATTTTTTTTATATTACTTTGTCTCTGCTATATGATCTTCATTATGTAGTGTTGCTCATCAATTAGCTTGAAGTTGACATTGGGTTCCATGAAAATATCCATTTCTTGATCTTATAAGCATTTGAGTTCCTTATCTACCCTATTCATTATTTCCTTGATGCTCCTAGCATCTCCCATTTTCTCTTTAACTAATAAAATCATTTCCATGGTCCTTTTGTTAGTTATCCTAGTCTTGTCTTGGTTTTTATTCCTTACCTCCTATATGAACTAATTATATATATGTTTTAACTCCTCATTAGTGAAAAAGCCAAGGGTATTGAGTGAACTAGGATCTTTGATCAAATTCCCAAGTATGTGCATCATTCTAATTTTAACTATTGGAGATGATTAGAGATATGTCCCATGCCCCTAGACCATTTTCTTAATGCCTTGATCTTATCTACCAATATTTACATATCCATATTTAAATGAACTAGGATAACTATTTTAAATTTATGAATTTGATCCTCTATCAAAACTTGATCAAATCCTTCACCTTGTGGCTTGAAGTGTATCATTGGCCAATTTGGCCTATAACCAAAATATCTTGTTTGTTTACTGAGTCCTACTTGGACTTTACTACCTTCAAAGAGTTGAATAAGTCATACAATGGTTTTTTAAAAATACTTGACCATGAATCTAGGTACTAACAAGATAGACTATTCTTCTAAATTTTTATTCTTCAATTTTAGGCCATTGATAGTAGCATGTAGCTACTCTGAATGTGTTTGGGTCAACTCCAAGACATTTTCTTCAAAAATTAGATCTTCAATTAGACTCTATCTTTCCTTATAATTTGGATATGTAAAAGGGTTTACCTTTTGATATATCACTTATTCACTACTCTGTATGACTACTTTCTTAGTCACCCTTTACAAACTAGCAGTCTCTAGATCATACTAGATTCCAACAATAGATTGGGTTACATGTGGGATAGGGACCTCCATTTGTGATGGAGCTATTGAATCACCTAGCATAGTTAGTCTCCTTGCTTCCTTTTCCTATAGATCAATGATCCATGACTTAAGCTCTTGATGCATAAAAATGTTAATAGTTTTCATAATAGCCTAAGGATGATGTATAGTAGGCATTCTCTCCAATCTTAGTTCATACAAGAACCACTCTGGAATAAGTGGACCATATAGTACGATTTATTTATTGAATATATTAATTTTAATTAAAGGAGTAATGATAGTTAGTTTAGGTTTCTTTGTCTTTGAGATAATATATGTCTCATTTTTCCTTTTTGGAGGATTGATAACCACCAATTCCAATACTTTTTATTTTCCCTTCTCTTCCTCAACCTTTGCCTCTTCATTATTTTATTATTTATCATATACCATGGATATCATATTTAATACATACATAATAGTCTCATTAGGATTAAGGGATATCATATGAACCTCATCTAATGGTGGATCATGCTCTATTTTCTTGGATGATTCAAGGATTAATGAACTTGAGGGAATTCCATCTAGCCTTGTATATTTAGGCTTATGTTCTATTTATGTCTCTTCTTGTGTACTAGTTGTTAAGAATATAGAACATAGAGAAATATTAATGCGTTAAATATGGAAATAAAATGCAAAAAACACAACACAATAGAGACACATATTTAATGTGGTTCACCCAATATGGGTTACATCCAAATAGAAACAGTCAGTCCTTATTATTCAAACCAAAAAATGAAGGGAAAACCTAAAATACAACCACTATAGTATCTTGTTCAATCACATACATTGTTCCACTATAATTACAATGACCTCATATCAAAGGAGAGTTACATATTAGGATAAAAATGCCCAAACATAATTTCTATCATTAGATCTATGATGTAATAATGAATGATCTAGATTCACTAAAAAATTATAATATTTTACAATGCATTTTAGACCCCCATAATTAACATAGTGGGAGGGGTGTTGACCCCCCACACCTCCCTATCTATTAACCAAGCATTATAATAAGATCAAGATCAACCATCCAACATTAGCTGATGGAAGTCTAGAAGATTTACCACTTATCAAATGATACTATATAGGTCCCAGTTGCCATTTATCATGTATGTTTTAATTTCTCTCCAATCTTCAATCAAGCCTCAGGTTGTGTTCCTTCAACTATCTGGTGACTTCAAATTAAGTAGATGCCTTGGTGTATATAGGATAAAAGGCACTAGGCTAATGTTCATAGGGTACATTCATCATCCTTTTGTGTTTGAAATACTCAATAACCTTTCCATAGGGGTCCCAACATCTAAGTTTATCGATCTATAGATTTAAATATGATCTATGATTTGATGCCTGAATGTGATCCCACTGTATAAAGGTTGTCTTACCAATAGTCATGGGGAGGTTGTGAATAATTCCCTTTTAGTTTTGTAAAGACCATTAGCACCATGAATAATTGTTAGGCTACCTCCTTCTCATCCAAATTATCAGGAATAAAGATAGGTATCATGAGTGGATAATTTTGAGTTACCTCAATCTTGATGAATATATAATCTTGATACAACCATATATCTCCCCTTTATTATATAGATTTATTGATTATAGGGATTACTCTCTCCATGGGGATGTTAGTTATAGCCTCAATTAGAGTTGGGTAGACACTATTAATTGAATATGATCTATGTATTTAAACATGTGCAACATTAAATAGTACATGAAACAATATAGGTTCAACTTGGAGACCATTTCCTTTGATTGGGAATCTTTGTTGTTGCACATAGGGAATCTAAGAGGTAAGACATCATGTATAACTAAGTTTTATTCTTATTCCTAATTGTATAGATTTGTCTACTCAATGAGATACTAATTATCTCACCTAAAGGAGGGATAATTACCTTTTCAATAATAAAGTAAACCATGGGCACCCATACTAGGTCTATATATGTAATGTTTAAATTTCCACAAAACTTGTTCAACATTATCATTATCATCCTAACCCTTGGTCTAAATTAGATGATAGGAATGTTCTTATTGATGTCTGAAAAGACTTGGTTCCCAAAATCTAACCATGTGGCAAGGGGGTCCATCAAATTATGTTATTTATCACAATAATTGATAGATTATAAGTCAATTTGGGGTTTACATAAGTTATAGGAAGACTCAAATGCAATAACATAAATGTAAGCCACTTTCTTGTGATTGTGTTCATTAATTAACATGCCCTTATCTATCTTAGCTTCTTTAAAAATGGGAGTAAGAATATAAATGCAATATAACACCTCTATTTTTACTACTACAAAATGTAGACCAATCATTTATATTTCTACAATGCCATCATATAGTCTCTTGGTAGAGAGATTCTTCTCTTCTTCCATGGTAATGGCCAGTTGGTTATCAATGGTCTAGAATAATTTAGACCAATTATTATCTCCTATGTTTAAACTAGTGGCAATGAACTTAGTATCCTCAAACACACATACCTTATCATATTTTGTCAAATATAGCTCCACATACTCTTTTCAAACATGCTTATGGGTTTCAATTGATTAAATTATGTAATTACAGATAATAATCTATCTTTTTTACCTTAATTATAGTGATTATAGAGATAATTAGGGAAATCCATAGACCTTAGGGATTTTTAAGGTTTATGTAGGGATTTAATGGTAGTAGTTAGTTTGAAAAATTAGTGTTTGTGGCTTAGATTACATTTGATTTTCAAATTTATAAATTTTATGTGTTAAGCCCACAAGATCTTCCAATATGACATGTTCTGACAATGTAGTAATACCATATCACAATGACCATTTATTTAAAAGCTAACCATTTCAACTTTTGGAACCTCTTTACATTATATTTCATCATGAGCCATTATATCTATATTGAGACCTCTGAGATACTGCCACTTATTGACTTCACAAGTTTTTGGTGTACCATACAATTAGATTTCATTACTTGAATGCCTTTGTGCCATGCGATAACTTCTTATTCAATCCAAACTCTTGACTTCTTGACCTTATCCACACCATTGATCTATATCTAGGATCTTTATTGTTATTCATTGATATTTATTTAACTCATTATGGTTATGACAAATGTCACCACCATATTCAATTTAGGCTCTTTGAAAAATTTGCTTTCACTTGTGATGTTGATCTACTAGATGCATGATAAAGTGTGGACTGTATATCTATTTGATCTTTACCAAGATCATGACACTTGTCAATATTATGTTCCCTCATAGGTTTTTTGAATTTTTCACCCATGATCATCATTGGATTGATGTTGCTTTACTGATATCTTGTCACTTGTAGATCTAGCATTCCTTTTTAGGACCTTTGATGCTTTGATTCTTTGCTCACTATTATATCTTTATTGCATGAATAAATGTGCACCATTAATCAATTCTTTGTACTTTTTAACTTCAATCTTTTCTATTGGATCATTGATCTTTGCTTCCAGCTCCAAGATCTTGACACTTAGCATCTTTGGGTTTAATTCATTCCTATGAGTAATGAAAATAGACAAAGTAAGGGCTTGGGAACATAAATAAAACTTAGGATTAAGTTCTAGACTAATGATTTGGTCACACAAATAAACATGATTATAAATTTAGGATAAAATTTAAACTAATTTTAAAACATAATTAAAATACCCCCATGTTTAATTAGTCCTTGTGAATAATAAAATAAACTAGGTGAGGTTTCAAGATACAAAGTACATAGCACAAAATTTTAGGCTAAGATCTTAGTTATTTTAATAAAAATAATTAGGACTTAGGATAAATTTTAGACTATATCCAAAATATAAAAATGTTCTTATGTAAACATGGATCTCATACAAATTTGATTCTATTTCATAAGGGACACAAGATAAACGGTTAGACTAAGGTCTTTGGATATTCAAACATGGATTTAATGAATTCATTAAAAGACCAAGGTTTAGTAAAAAAAATGGTTAAGTTAGCATGAAATCATAAAACCTTGAATAATTTTCATTTAAATAAAACCTTGAATAATGTCCATTTAAATGAAACTCTAATAAACTACAACAATAAACATAAGAATCAAAGTTAGCAACATTAGATAAAGTTAATTGAAGATTAAATGTTGACATGCCAAATGTAAAATTGACATGAACCATGATATTCATATAATGCACTCTAGTTAAGTGGGATGTTTAATTTAAAGCACAAATTTATAGAATTTGAACAAGGGTCCTAATTTTTAAAAATGGGGTTATGTTGATCTAAACAAATGTTGACTTTAGAGGGAACATTGTAAAATGTTATAACTTAGATACTCTTAGTTTGAACTAATAAATAGACTAATTATTCCCCATAATCAGGTACCATGATTGATATTGATTCATGATTAAAACAAGTATTATAGATGCAAAATTAGGCTCAAACATCAAAACTTATTCACATTGTCTGTGTGTTTTGATTCCTTAACTGATTATCATGGGATTTAGAGAATAACTTCTAGACTTCATGACCTTATTAATTAACATTGACTTATATCATATTTAGATATTTATTAAGGATCATGATTTTAGAATAGGTAAGGAATTGACATTGATATGCTACTAGCTAGACATCCATAGCCCTAATAGATATACCTTTGGATCCATTGAAGGCCTTGATCCACTACTAACCAAGCATCCATAGCCTCAATAGAGGTTATAAAATCACTTTTGGTTAAAAATCTTGTGAATTTTCAATAAATTTCTTATTTTTTGTATTTTTCAAGTATATTTAGCTTTTAGCAAAGGTTGAGAACCAAAATTAGCTAGGTTTTAGGATTTGGTCAAGTTTTTAATCTTTAGATAATCATCCTTAGTCATAAACTTCATCCAAATCAATATTATTTTTTAAATGCTAACATGACTTTGCTAAAATAATCCAAAATTTCATTCAATTCATGCAATCCTTATTAGAACTAAACTTAAATCATAAAAAGGTTTAATATTTTAAGGAAATATTAACCTAGATATCAATCTTCACCAATTTCTCAAAACCATAACATTAGGCTAAAATCTTCAAAATCCATAATCGACCAATGTCTAAGTTTCATACCTGCATGCTTGATTTGAGAAGTTCCTTTGAGAAACTACATGATTTGGAGTTAGAAACTATCTTAAAAAAGACTTATTGAAAGTGAGGAATAAAGTAAAAGGAAATAAATAATAAATAAAACAAACAACAAACAAACAAACAAGAAGTAGATAAATATTTAAAAGAACTATTTACAAACAAGGAATACAAAAGAAACTAATATAAGCCTACATAAACTAATTATAAATAGTTTTATAAATCATTCCATGAAGACATGTGGAAAAATAAAAAATAAGTAGTGCTTGAGGTATTTTGCATTTATTGGTAAAGTGAACTCTGCTCCCTACAAGTCTTTGAGCTTAAAGGTGTTGTCTCCCAAAGTATCAATAATTTTATATGGACCTATCCACAAAGGAGTGAATCTCTCATGCCTTCCTTTTGATTCAAGGCTTTATACCAAAGAATAACTAGGTCTCTTTGCCTTAACACCTTAATCTTTGAATGCTTATCAAACCATCTTTTGATTATGGTTTGATTTATACTAAAGTTGGTAAATGCTTCTTCCCTTACATCCTAAATTTATATGGTGTCAATTAGCCTTGAATTTTCAAATTCTTGATCTTTATACATATAATATTGTATGAATTTTTATGTTGTAATATTGAGATTAATGGGGAATATTGTTTCCTGAGCATATACTAGTAGAAATGGTGGTGTTTTAAGTTCTTGCTTCACCCTAGTTCTATCTACCCACAGAGCATATTTAAGTAATTTATGCCATGTCCTTGGTTTTTCAGCTGCAACATTTTTAATTGCTTTCATTAAGTTCTTATTTGTTAATCATAATTTCCATTACCTTGAGGATAATGATTCAATGAGAAGTTAATAATGATTTTGTTATCTTAAACTCACTCAGTCATCTCAATAGATATAAAATCTGATCCATTATCACAAGATAGAGATACTATTGTTCCAAATCTAGTGCATATTTTCTCCTCCGAGAATTTGATTACATCTTTAGCTCTACATTATTTGGTTACCACTAATTTTGTACATATTTTATAGTAATTAGTAATAGTAAGAACATATTTGTGTCCCTCTAAATAATTGGGGTTTATGACCCCTACAAAGTCTAATCCCCATTGAGCAAATGTTTTATCAATCATAATAGGTCTCAATGGTATAGCATCTTTTGGCTCCTTAGTGTTGAAAATCTAACACTGATGACACTCTCTAACATGTTTATGTGCATCCTTGAAGATTTTGGGCCATTCATATCCTACCCTTAGGATCTTGTGAGATATTATATTTCCATAAGGGTGTTCACTTCCAATCATTTAATGAAAAGTACTCAAGATCTCAGCTACTTATTCCATTGAAACATATCTTAAGTATATCCCTCCATAGTTTTTCTTGAAGATTAATCCATATTTAACCAATAAATGTGCTTCCTTGATCCTCATATCTCCTCTTTGGCCTCTATTCAATACTCAGGACAAGAACCATTTATTAAAAGATGAGTAATTACATCATGTCAATCATTTGGTTGGAAACATTATTGGTCCACTTTCATGACTCTCACTTTATGATTCATGTTATCAATTAATTGAATCAACCCTTTACATCTTACCAACTTGGAATTTTACATCTCAAGATCATACTCTTAGAGAATATACATTCATTTACCCCTTCTCTCTCCTAATTCACATTGACTAAGCATATGTTTAGTGGTAGGGTTTGGTAGTATTGCATGTACTTTATTCCTAAGAACATAGTGTCTAAAGCTATTAATAGCATTAACTAAATATAATGCCTATATATCAATAATATAATATTTTAACTTAGTATTCTTAAAATTAGTGCTCATAAATGCAATATGATGATCAAACTCTTCTATTTTTTGAGTTAAAATAGTAGCTATTGTATGGTCAGACGTAAAAGAGTAGATATGTAAATCTTCTATGAAATTAGGACTTATCAACACCAGTGCCTATCTAATTACTTTTCTTATGTCACTGAATAATTTCCTTATTTCTTCATTCCATATGGCTTTGGCATCCTTATTAAACATGTCACTAAGTGGCTTCACAATTTTTTCAAAACCTGAAATGAACTTTCTCATAAAATTGATTTTCCTACATAAAGACTTTAATTTGTTTTTACTATTAGGGGGTTATATTTTTGATATCACATCAACTCTATCAGGATCTATAGAAATCACATCTTTGGTTATAACATGTCTTAGTAACTTGCTTTCCATAACACAAAAAATGTTTTTCTTAGGATTGAGAGAAATTCCATACCTCATGTAATGTTTAAATACACGATGTAAATGCATGATATGGTCTTACCTATTTTTATAAAACATATTTAAATCATCCATATATATAATAATGCACTTAACTATGATACCTTGGAAATCATGGTCCATAGTTATTTGAAATGTATCTCCTATATTTATTATCCCAAAAGGCATTCTTTTGTAGGAAAAGTGCCCCACTTAGTTAGGAATTCAATATTAATTCTATCATCCTTATTCACAATCACTTGATTATAACCTAAAAATCCATCAATAAAAGACATCATAGTAGAGCCACTAGCAATTTTAATTACTTGGTAAAGAGAGGGTAAATGATACTTATCCTTTTCATAAGATTTGTTCAAATTTATAAAGTCTATGCATAATCTAATTCCTCCATTTTTATTTCTAATTGTTACTAAGTTAGCTACCTAGATAGAGTATCTAATGTGGAAAAATATTTTTCATCCAATATCTTCTTGACCTCTTTATAGATTAATGGTTCTAAAATAGGGTTAAAAAGTCTTTGTTTTTATCTGAGAGGTTTACAAGCTTATTTAAATGGAATGGTATGGGTCATTAATCTAGGATAAAATATATTTATGCGTTTATAATACCATGCTATAAAATCTTTGTACTTGGTCACCTACTCTTTAGCCTTTCTCAATTCTTCATTCATGGAGGCTATACAAATATTTACTAGCTAGGGTTGGTCAACTACATTGTAATCTTTCCCACTTACTTTGGGAATTTTGATAATTTTAACTAGTTTGTCTATTTAAAATAGTCTTTCTAATGACATCATGACTTTAGGAATTTTGTTTCCACTCAATTTCACAATCTTATCATCAATTTTGTCTTTATCAAGAGTATTTGCATTGACTTCATCAATAATGTGAGACTCAAATACTCCTAAGTTGTTTATGAAGTCTAGGATTTTTTGATCTTCACTAAATACTTAAAAATGATTGACATTGTCAGGGACTGAGGGACATGGAACCAATTCAATGCTAAGGCTTTGGGAGTCTTAATTTAGCATAAGGTTGGTTGTAACTGAGGCTAGTTCATGAGAAAGCTTGTTATCTTCTCCAGGAATTGAGATAATATTAAAATCATAAAGTAATCTATCAAGTCCCATTCTCTAAATTTATATTTATTAAGCTAAGACAATTTACATTGGTATTTACTTCTGACTTGATTGACCACTAGTTTAGAATCACCATAAACTAGAAGTTCTTTGACCTTGTGTTTGATATCAAATTATGATCCTAGGATTAAATATTCATACGTTTAAAAGTTATTAGTTCAAGTAAATTGAATTATATGATAAGTATTAAAAACTTTGCCAATGGGATTGATTAAAACAATTCCTACTCCAGATCTAGATTTACATCTAGCACCATCAAACTATAATTTCCACATTCTAGGCATAACATGATATTCTTTAGAGATACATACCTTAAGGGTATCAATAGTGTAAAATCCTAAATAAAAATTGACCATGTTGACCTTTTCATTGTTATAATTTTATTCTATGATCATATGTTTCATATTTGGCTCTCTTTTAATTTAAATTTGATTAGGAACCCCTTTCCATGGAAGCCACATATGAGAAAAGTTAGTGGACATGTATCCATTTAATTATTTAGTCCAATAGCTACTTATCATTATCCCATACTCATATATAATGTCCACAACTTGAATTTATATAAATTTTTGTATGCTTGGGTCTGTAGCAGGTTGCATATGAAAATTCAATAATTCTCCAATTACTTTAACGCTTTATTTGCATAGCTGAGTAACTACTCTATCAGACTTGTTTAGAGTTTAACCAAAATTTTCACAAATACCTTTTGGTATGATATTGGTAGAAGCACCTAAATATATCAAATAATTATGCAATTATTTACCAAAAACTCTAACTATTAAGAGAAAAGAAGGAACTTATACTTTGTTTTTATACATAAATACATTGGTATGTGTAGCCTTTTATGACTTACTAGGAGTTTTGGATAAAGAGTTATGTAACAAGTCTCTTTACTCAATAATTTAAGTTAATTAATGTAAAGGTATATTAGATTTAATATTTTTTATATCATCAACTATATTGTACCCACTCCTAGTAGAAGAAACAGGTTATCAACATAATTTATAGAGGTACTTCCCTTTAGAGGTTCTAGATAATTATTAGTTATAAGATTAGGAGGAGTGTTAAAGTTATTTGGTGGGGTTGAAGTGGTTAATGGTTTATTTTTATCTATATTTATTAATGGATAAGTCTTATTCAGATACTCTTTAAAACCATGAATCTCTTTAGGAGTATCCCTAAGCTCATTCTCATCTTGGAATGGGAAGTCAAAAGTCTCCACCATCAGAGTTGTGTCAGTATATTTAGATGAATTTGAAGAACTAGATGTAATTACAAAATTATCTTTATTAGGTCCACCTTCAAATATATCTAACTCATCTTGAAACAATTCAAAATCATTGCAAAATTAAATATAATCCAATTCACCATGCTTTGAAGTATTATGAACCCTACAATATTAAGTTAAAGCTACATCACATATATTTATTTTAGGATTTTTCTTTTTAGTAGATGAGTCATTGTTATTATTATTGTGAAACCTATTTGTAGGTCTGTTGAACCTTTGGTAAGAATAATTCTTATTGAAATTCTTCCTAGTATTTTATACTTATTTTTGCAATTGAAGAAAATCAGATCTCAATTTTTAAACCATCTTGAGTATGGAGTCATTTTCACTTTTAGGTACCTCTGAGTTGTGAACTTGAGTACTACTAAAATTTTTGGCACCAAATTTATTTGATTTTGTGGATGAAATAAATTTGTAGTGTTATTCAAGAATCCTATGCTTTGGCTAGGATGAACATGACTCAAAGTTGATTGGTTCAACACTGGTGTCTGATTTAAATTAGGCATGTCTTAATTAGCATTAACAATGAAATTTAACATAGGATTAAAATTGGGAATGATGTATGCTAGTTGACCTTAAGGTTGCATATGATCATTAATTATCATAGCTTTAGCATAGGATAAGGCTAATGTGTTTATAAATCCAACAAACCTTTTCAATAAAATAGAAGTCATTGGATATAAACCATCCTTATAAATTTTAAAATCTAAAGCTTCATCAGGTATATATGGATATATGGTTATGCTAAACATCTTCTAGGATCTAGCATTAGAAGATCTAATGGTTTCACTTGAATCTCTTTTCACAATAGTGAATTTTTTATAAAGGATACAAGGACCGATAATTTTTCCAAATTGATCAATGAAAATACTATTAAAATCATTCCAACCAGTAATCTAATTCTCAATAAAGTTGAGAGACCAATCATGTACTACATCTTTTAAAATAAAAGGAAAAAATCTACATGCAACATTTTCATGAATAATATTTAAAAGTCTTAAAGTAGCCTTGAGGGACTTGATATGTTCTTCAATAGTGATAACACCATTAGGACTCAAAGATAGTAAATACTTCTTAGGTTTTATAGGTAGGTCATGTACCTAACCAATCAAATTAATGGAAGATCCACCTAACCAAGATATACCTTGATAAGTATTTAACACATAATTACCATGAATAGGTGAAGTGGGTTGGGATTCATAAATCTTGTGCTTGCCTTTATCTGTTCTTTATTTCTTAATAAATTCTAATGAAAGGAGAGGTAGTCTTGTCTCTAAACATGATCTAGTCTTGATTCTTGGAAATCCTAGCTTGTAAGAATCCTATTCAAAATAGGATGTGTAAACATTATCTTTGCAAAGAATAATGATCAAATTTGCATGTTAATTAAGTTTTGCACAAACCTTTACAAGGAACAGTTATCTTTAAATAAATTACCTTAATGATATATCTAAACTAATGAATTTGAATGATATTTATACTTTTAAGTTAAAATAAACCTAAATTTTCAAAGAATCAATCAATCTTTGAAAAAAATTGTTATCACTAACCTTGAACACATTGAATTCTCAAAGTTTAAACTACCTTTGCAAAATCTTACCATAAATCTTCAAAAAATATCTATCTTCAACTAAATGAACCTAAATATTGGTATGAAACCATGAATATCAATGATGTTTACATAATTAATCTAAGAACAACACAAATATGTAAATATTCCACTATTCTTTGAATAAAATTCACCAAAATTAGAAAATAAACTACAAATTCACAAAGATTTAGCTAAATTCTCTCCTTTTAACATGAGTGAAACTCACCTATTGATGTCTAAAAGTGTATCACAAGGTTTATATAGTATTAAGAAATACTCTTCTCATTTCTAGATTCAAAGAATCCATTACATGAGTAGCTAGTTCTGATATTCTTGATATCGTTGGTAGAATAGTGGTAAAGCACATGAACTATTTCAAAAAAATTATAATGTATCTATTTGGTTGTTGGGAGAAAACATGGCCTAATAGCTTGATTATGAAAGATTAATAATAATCTAAATCAAGTAGAGTGAATTATGATCAAAACCTAAGTTTAAATTCTAAGCTATCATGAATATTTATAAGGGAAGATAAGTTAAATTGAATTGATTTTAAAAATGAGCAAAAGGAAGGGTAGGGTAGAAAGATGGTGTTTTGATTTTCAATCTAGACATAATGATAGAGCTTAAATTTCATCAAGACATGTACTAAACCAATATATGAAATGAAATTAATTATACATAGATCATACCATATATCAGGCAAATGTCTAAGGTAAAAGTGAAATAATGCAAAATAAGAAATCAAGTTCACTTTAGAGATTTACTTCCATAAACAAATTTCACTGGCACATCTACCAAGAAAGCATAGAAAATGAAATGAACTTAAAATCCTTCAATCAACCTATATTAAGCACAAATTGACAACTCTATATTCATATGAACACATCAGGAATCCATAAAAATAATTCAAATCTAGACATCCAAATAGATAATTAAGAGAGTAAGCATATTAGTAAACACAAAAAAAAATACTGGACAATATTTTCAAAATTCATTTCTTGTATTAATTGCTTAAAGTTTACACAAAATTTTTGCTTAAAAACTCCCTCCATTTTTACAAATGACAATACCCCTCTTATGTAATACTAAGGAGGTATGTTGGTCAATCATGTCAAATTAAAAATGTACAAGTGTCTAGAGAATTAATGACACTTTATAAAGGATTGACCTATAAGTAATGTAATTTACAATATTTCACATGTTTTTACAAAGAGAATATTCCATTTTCAAAATAATATACATGTCAAGTTATACAAGGAATATACTTAAGTGAACCAATTTGACTTTTAGACTCTTTTGTTGCTACAGTATTTTGTCTCTATTGTAGGATCATCATTTTATAGTGTTTGTCATCAATTAGCTTGAGGTTGACAATGGGTTCCATAAAAATCTCCCTTTCTTAATATTATAAGCCTTTAAGGTTCTAGTCTACCCTGTTCAATGGTTACTTAATGCTCTTAACATCCATAATTATATTTTTAAATAATAAACTCATGTCTATGATCCTTTTGTTATTTACCCCAGTCTTGCATTGGCTTTGATTCCTTGCCTCCTACATGAACTAAGTAGCTTTATGTTTAAACTCCTCATCAGTGATCAAGCCAAGGGGACTAGGTGAAGTAGGATCCTTGATCAAACTCCCAAGTATGTTCATAATTCTCTTTTCTAACTATTGGAGATCATTAGAGATCTCTCCCATGACCCTAGTTCATTTTCTAAATGCCTTGATCTCATCTACGAATATAACTATAGCCATATTCAAATGGATTAGGCTAACTATTCTAAATTTAGGAATTTGATCCTCTATCAAATCATTGATCAAACCATTCACCTTGTGGCTTGAAGCCTTCTATTGGCCAATTTAGCCTATAGCCAAAATACCCTATTTGTTAATCAAGCCCTACTTGGAATTTACTAATTTCAAAGAGGTAAATAATTCATACATGGTTGTTTCAATCTACTTGCCATGTCTCCTTGTACTGATAAGATAATTTATTCTTCTATTTTTTTTCTTTTATTTTAGGCCCTTGATAGTAGCCTGTAGTTGTTTTAAATGTGCTTAGGCCAAGCCCAAGACATATTGTTAAAAATTGGATCTTCACTTGGCTTCTATCTTTCTTTATGAGTCAGATTAGTCAAAGGTTATAAATTTTTATATATTACTTCCTCACCACATTATATGACTACTTTCTTAGTCATCTTTTTCAAAAATGCTAGTCTCTAGATCATACTGGACTACAACTATAAACTAGGCCACATGTGGGATAGGGAGCTCCATTTGTGATGGAGCATCCAAATCACTTGGCATAACTAGTCTCCTTGCTTCCTCTTCCAATAGAGCAATGATACATTGCATAAGTTATTAATGCATAATAATGTTAATATATTTCATCATATCCAAAATGTGATGAATAATAGGCATTCTCTCCAATATTAGTTCATACAAGAACCACTCTAGAATATTTGAACCATACATTATGTTTCCTTCATTGAATAGATTGAATTCACTTAAAACAGTATCGATAGTTACTTTAGGTATTTTTGTCTTTGAGACAATGGATATCTTAGCTTTCCTTTTTGGAGGATTTAAAACCACCAAGTCCAATATTTTTTCTCTTCCCTTATCTTACTTGTCTTTCTCAACCTCTATCTCTTCATTATTTGACTATGTATCATATGCCATAGATATCAATAATCTTTAATTCATCCTCAATAGTCTCATTAGGATAAAATAATACCATATGAAACTCCTCTTAATGTGGATCATGCTCTAATATCTTGGATGATTCAAGGATTAATGAACTTGAAGAAATTTCATCTGGAATTTCATCTTTAGGCTTATGTTCTATTTGTGCTTCTACTTGTGTACTAGATTATATAAGTCTAAAATATTTACCACTTATCAGATGATACTACTTGGGTTCTAATTGTCATCTATCATCCATTTTTTGATTACTCTCTAGTCTTATATTAGGCCTTATGTTGTGTTCCTTCAACCTTATAGTGATTTCAAATTAAGTATATGCCTTAGTTTATATAGGATCAAAGGTACTAAGATCATGTTCATATGGCACATTCAACATCCCTTTGTGTTTCAAATGTTCCTTAACCTTTCCATATGGGTCCCACTATCTAATTTCATTGATCTATAGATTGAAATATGATCTATGCTTTAATGTTACCTCAATGTGATCCTATTGTTTTAAGGTTGTCTTACCAATAGTCATGGGGAGGTTGTGAAGGAGTCCCTTCCTTTAAGTTTTATAAAGACCATCAACACCATGCAATATTTGGTAGGATACCTCTTGTTCAACCAACTTATTAGTAACATGGATAGGTATATTGATAGGATAATTTTTACTTCCCTCAATCTTGATGACTATAGAATCTAGATACAACCATATGTCTACCATTACTTCTATAGATATATTGATTAGAGGGTTTACTCTCTCCATAGGGATATCAGTTATAGCCTCACTCAGAGTTGGGTAGACACAATCACATATAAAATAAATGTGATACCTATATTTAAAGATGTACAAGTTTGAATAGTACTATGAAATAGTCTAAGTTCTACTTGGATACTATTCCCTTTGATTGAGAATCTTTGTTGACTATAGGGCATATAGGAGGTAAGACATCATGTAAAAATTAATTTTCTAATTATTCCTAACTTCATAGATTTGTATACTCAATGAGATATTTATTATCTCACCAAAAGGAGGGAAAATTACATTTTCAATAATAAATTAAACCATGGGCACCCATTTTGGGTTTACATATGCAGTGGTTACATTTTCACACAACTTGTTCAACATTGTCATTATCAGTGTAACCCCTAGTCTAAATTGGATGATATTCATGTTATTATTAATGTCTAAAAAGACTTGGTTCCAAAAATCTAACCATGTGGTAAGGGTGTCCATAAAATTATGTTCTTTAACCCAATAATTGATAGAGGCTAGGTCAATTTAGGGTTTAGGTAACTTATAATAGGATTGAAATTAAATATCAAAAATGTAATCCACTTTACAATGATTATGTTCATTAATTAACATGCCCTTATCTATCTTATCTTCCTTTAAAATGGGAGAAAGAATATCAATGCAAAGGAGTACCTCTGGTTTCAATGTTGTATAATGTTGACCTATTATCTAGATTATTATGATATCACCATATAGTCTCTTGCTAGAGAGATTATTCTTTTCTTCCTTGGTAATGGTTGGCTGGTTCTCAATGGTAAATAATAATTTAGACCAATTTTTATCTCATGTGCTTAATGTAGTGGCAAGGAATTTGGTGTCCTTGAACACATGTCCCTCAACATCTATTGTTAAATATAGCTACACATCCTCCTTTGAAACATGTTTTTGGGTCACCATTGATTAAATTATGTAATTTTAAATAATAATCTATATTTTTTGTTTTAATTTTAGTAAATATGGAAACAATTAATGAAATCCATACGCCTTAGGGGTTTTAAAGGTTTATGCAGGGTTTTAATGGTGGTAGTTAGTTTAAATCATGAGAATTTATGGCTTAGATTGCTTTTTATTTACATATTTATACCTTTCATGTGTTTGGCCCACAAGATATTCCAATATAACATGTTATTATAATGTGGTAATGCCATGGCATGATGCCCATTTATTTAAAAAGTGAGTATTGTGCCTTTTGTAGACTCTTTACATTAGCTTTCATTATGATCCATTAGATCTATATTGAGACGTATAATATCATGCCCCTTGTCAAATTCATAGGTTATCAACATACCCTATAGATGGATCTCATTACTTAAATATCTTTGTACCATGTGGTAGCTTCTTGCTCAATCTATACTCTAAATTATTTCCATAATTTGCATTATTGATCTTGATTTGAGAGCTTAAATGTTATTCATTGATCTTTATTTAACTCATTAAATTTGTGATATGTGTCACTACCATGTTGCATCATCAATCTATTATATGCATAATCGAATGTGGACCATTAATCTCTTTGAGATTTGATGAGATCATGATACTTATTGATCTCACATTCCCTCATAGTTTATTTGAATTTTTTACCTACACTCACCATCAGATATGATGCCACTTTAATGAGATATTTCCACTTGTTTATGCCAAATTCCTTCATAGGACCTTTGATGCTTTGATTCCTCGATCACTATTATATATTCATTACACAAAAAAACATGAACCATCGATCAAACCTTTGGACTTGTTGAGTTCAATATTTTCCCATAGATCTTTGATCTTTGCTTCCAGCTTTGAGATCTTAACACTTGGAATCTTCATGTTTAATTCATTTTTGTGAGTAAAAAAATAAAATAAAGTAAAGGCTAGGGAACATAAAGAAAACTTAGGATAAATTTTAAGATTCAGGTTTTGGTTATGCTAATAAACATGATTATAACTTTAGGATAGAATTTAAACTAATTTTATAACATAATAAAAATGCCCCTACATTTAATTAGTTCCTATGAATAATAAAATGGACTAGGTGAGGTTCTGGGATACAAAGGACTTAGCATAAAATTTTAGGCTAAGATCTTATTTTTATTAATACATACAATTAGGACTTAGGCTAAAGTTTAGACTAGGTCCAAATTATAAAAATGTTCTCGCGTAAACATGGATCCCACACAAATTTGAATATATTTCAAAATAGACTCAAGATAAATATTTAGACTAAGGTCTTTTAGATATTCAAAAATGGATTCAATTAATTGATTAAAAGACTAAGGTTTAGTCAAAAAAGGGTTAAGTTAGCATTGAATCACAAAAAACTTGAATAATATTCATTTAAATGAAACTCCATTAACCTGAAATAGGAAACATAAGAATCAAAGTTAACAACATTATATAAATTCAAATTAAGATTAAATGTTGACATTCTAAATGTAAACATAATGAGAATAACAAATTCAAATAATGCACTCTAGTTAAGTGGGATGTTTAATTTAAAGCACAAATTTGTAGAATTTGAACAAGGGTCCTCATTTTAAAAAATGGGGGTATGTTGACCTCAACACCTCCATGTGGTTTAATTATTTTCCTCCTATTGGGAAATGTGTTATGATATTTAATACCTATAGGTTGGTAAGTGTATGGTGGTTTTGGAAATGCAGACTTGTGATTATTTCTTCATAGCACATGAGGTTATTAAAGAGTTGTGTTTATAGTTATGTATATATTATTTCCTTCCTTCCCACTTTAGGCCTTCTATATCCACAATATTCAATATTATTGTATTTGAAATTATGAAATTTTACCATGTGATGTGGTGAACCTTGGATTTATTTCAGTTCTTTATTTGATCTGATAAGTGGATTAAAATGATATTTTTGTTATTTTCCTTGATATGGATTTAAAATTTGTTTGGTATTTTATTATTTACAAACTTCATTTATTATTGAAGCTCTTAATTTTATTTTTTATCTTCATTTTTGGATTTAATTAGGTTGTCTAGCCTTTTTAAACTTAAATATTCTTTGTTTTATATTTGGTTGATTAACACTGATATTTGTTATCCTTTATAGATTGATTTAGGCTACTTAGTCAATTTGGTTTTACTCATTGATTGGATTGGTTTATTCTCAACCTATTTAAATGTGTTGTTTAGATGAGCCTATTTTTTGTTTAACCTTTCACTTTGATAAAATATGGGATTAGTAGGTGAAAAGTATCTTGTTATCATTAACATATGATTTTATCTTATGATTTGTTGAGAAAGTGGGGAGAAATAATCTCGCTTGTTCCTTATTTAGAGGTTGTAAGAATAGTGTGATCCTTGCTCTCATTTTTTATATTAATATTAACATTTATTTCCTCCTAACTTTGAGAGTAATAGAGATGGTTTATGTTATGATATTAGATATTTTAGTGTACCACATATCAATCTATTATATGTTAGTAGAGATATATGATCATTAAATTATAAAGATGATTGATCTAAGTTAAAAACATTCTTAGTGATTATTATAACCTCCTTTAACCTAAAATTCTGAGCATCAGTGAATTTGAAGAGGTCGTATGAATAATGGGAGGGCTATGTGAGACCCCATTTAATAGTGATCACATTTCAAAGTTTGGTTTTATACATGCATTTTGTTGAGAAATGCCTTATGTATGTTGGGACATGAGATGTTAATTATCCATTGTCATAAAAAAATTAGATATGTTATGATATGTTTATGTTTTGATTATGCAAAATAAATTATATCCTTAGATTAGAATATTATTATATATATTATGATATAATTTTAATTATGTTATTTGGTTATTAATTATAATGCATATTGATTAAGTACCATTAGATCCATTATTATTAATTATGTATTTGAATCATACATATGCTTATATGATAGGTATTTTTTATTACAATTGATATGTGATGCCTTAGATATTTTGTGTGTATCTTGTGTGGATTGAGATCACTGTACTATTTAAATTTTATAGCTTTAGATATCTATGGTAGGGAATTTATGTGTGAAATATTGTGCATGTGATAGCAGAGGCTGATAAGGAAATTATGACTATGTTTGACATGATCACATCATGGTTATAGTGGTGAGATTTATACTAGTAGACCTTTTTTAATCGAAACCACTCCATGTTTCATTTGTGGACCCAACTAGAAGTGTTAACTTCCTTAACCCATTTTCCACTATTCACTCCTATGGATACCATTAAAACTTCCCTTCTAAACCTTATGAGTTATATTTAAATTTTATTTCCTTTATAATTTTTTTTAAACCACTTAAGTATCCCCCTTTGACTCACACTCAAATGGATTGGAAGATCCAAGTCTTTAGAGTGGCATAAAGTAGTTTTAAATATTTTGTATTGAAACTTATGCCATTGGACCAATATGAAGGCAAGGGAATAGTTTTAGGATCTATAAATTAATTTTTTTTTAACCCATGTACCATTTATGACATGAGATACTAGATTAATTAATGAGGTATCAACTTGTTTTCTTTCCCACATGGGATTGTAAGTGGAATTATGGAGAGTGAAGAAGTTTTGAACTTGAGACAAGGGATTGGAAGGGACACATTTCACCTTACCATTGGCTTGTAGAGAAAGGATTTGAGATTAAACGAGGAAGGAAATACTTCCTAGAGATGAATTTTTAGATGTTTGAAAATTAGAAAATTTTGAGTAGATAAGAGAAGGAGAAAGAGGAGAAATATCATATAAAAGGAGAAGCTTCGCCATTGTGTATGATTGTAGAGGTGTTATTTAGTGGATTGAAGAAGTAACCAAAGGTCAACTTCCATACCTCCTTTTCATAAATTTTATTTTTATTAAAACTATCTTTCCCCTTTTTTTGTTTATAATTTTAAAGAGGTGTAAGGTTATTTGGCCTAACCTATTTTTTATTGGTATTAAATTTGTGCTTATGGCCACCATATGGTTTTAGTTACCATTTGAGATTGGAGATATTATATCCCTCATAAAACTATTAGATATTTTTAATGAGATTATCTCATCTTAAAATGGTAGAGTTAATATGACAAAATTTTGAGTAAATTTGAATGCTCGTTGTGCACTCTAATGTATTGGTAATGGCAATAGGACAAAAATCCCTAAGCCCTCCTACATAGTTTGATTATACATATTTTTAGTTGAAATTGGACCTATTGATTTCTTATTGCATGTTATTTATTTGGTGGAACAATAGTTTTTTAGGGCATTATACATAATATTTCACATGGTCTAAGGTGTTTATTGCCCTCCAATGACCAAGAGAAGGTAAAACAAGGCTGAGTTAACCCCAAGTTATTATTCATTCTAATGAGCCTTTTTAGCATTGGAAACATGTTTTGGTTTCTTCTTATCATTCTTGTTTCATATTTTATTTTTATTTCCTTGTATGCTAGTTTTGGGGAAATGAACCTCTTTTATGTAGTTGAACTTATAAACTTGTAAATGTATTTCCTTGTCAGTGTTCCTTGTATATTATTTTTACCATCCAAACCTTATTTTTATCAACTTATAATACACTTTAAAACATGATTTTATGATTCTTATATATATTATTATTAGGCTTGGGAGTGCATAGGGTAGTTTCCTAATGATGTAAAAAGGATGGGGGGTGAACCCCTCATTTAGTTGGCCTTGTGGTTATGAGTGGAGCTCATTTGAGTATAAACTTGTGCATGATTTCATATAATTTTTTAAATAAATTATATTGGATATTAGAGAGCCATATTATTTTAATAATTTTATTTGATATTATGTATATATATTGGAATAAAATTTGTACTAGTCATTGAAATTTGCACTATGTTCCCTTATAGTTTGCATACCCTTCCTAGTGATTGGATTTGATTTAAAAGTAATGCAAATGTCCTTTTATATTCAAATTACAATTTTATATTCTAGATTGGACATGTGTGTGTGTGTGTGTGTGTGTGTGTGTGTGTGTGTGTGTGTGTGTGTGTGTGTGTGTGTGTGTGTGTGTGTGTGTGTGTGTGTGTGTGTGTGTGTGTGCGTGCGCGCGTGCGTGTGCGTACACACGCACGCGCATGCACGTGTGTATTTATAGTCGACTAAAAACATAAAATATATATTTCTTAAAATTATGAGATTCATTAATTTATGTGAAGCTAAGGAAGACTATACACATTTGTATAATTTTTAATCAATTATAAACTCACCTATTTTTCATTAAATACAATTTAATATAAATTAGTTTTTATTAATACTCTTTATATATTTACAAAATATTTTTTTGTTAGCATTTAAAATTAATGATTTTTTAATCTCGAGACACTAAAAATGTCTCATTTCCTTTATGAAGACCATATAATTTACTTAATTTTTAAGTCAAAAATAATTTTATTTTTAAATATAATAAAATTTCAACCTAACACCATTTGTTTCATAAATTTTTGGTTCATGGTTTTCCCAAAATGATGTGTTAATAAATTGGCAGTCTATAAAGTAATATGTAATATGATGTGTTAATAAATTTTTAACCTAACATAGGCCCTTAGAAAGGGGAATTGTACCATTTTATAGGGTAACTCCATATTTAGCCTATGATATCCAATGTGACTACATGCAAAGTGTTAAAATACCATAATGGGTTGATGTGTAACATGTTTGGTGGTTTAAGTGGTGACAAAGCTACCATGTGGTTTTGTATCCATGCAGATGACATAGTTGGTAACTTTTAGATCCTTAGGCCACAATGATTATTTAATATAACATTGAATTTTTTTATTAATACTTTTAAATATTGTTCAATTTAAAACCTTAGCTAATACATTTAAAAAACATGTGTATAAAAATCCATTTAAATACATAACTATTTTCAACTTAGGCATACTTATTTTGTAACCATGATTATAGAGACCTAGTGGCTTGGAGGTTGGGGAACCAAAAATCACCCCCTTAATTTTTTCCCCTATTGAATTAAACTAATTTAAGAACCTTGAATCTCATAGTTTTCACCTTATGAATATTTTATCCTTGGAAGGTCCTTTTGGGTATTGGTAGCTATCACAAACTCATGGTAGCCCAAAAATGGGCTGACCCAAAAGGGGACTCCTATTTTTATTGTGTTCCAATTAATCTAATAAAAAATATGAAACTTAAACTATTTTTGAAATTTTTTTTCTTAACCATTGATGATAGACACTAAGTTTTGTGCTAGAGCTTAAAGTTATTGAGACATATTTGGAAACCATGTTAGATTGATACCTTCTATGATCTTTCCAATGAATAAGGTACTTACAAAGAAAACTCTTACATATTTACATTATGTTAGAAAATTTAAATTTAATTAAATAATTTTGACTAAAAGTTTGGAGACTCTATTAATGGAAATTGTCCAATGCTAAAGGAGAAGATAAATGACTATGGGAAAATTCATCCTCCAATACCTTCATATATATCAAAATATAAATTTGTGACATAATGTCTTATTTGAATCCTTTATTATATTCCATTATTATTTATGGGGATTCCTCACATTTAGATAGATTTGGTGGTTAAGTTTGAATTGATCTAATGGTTGATATAGAGTGATACATCGTCAAGGGGATTATTTTGGATATTTAGACCCATTTTGAGGTCTATGGGGGATATAATATATATAGTTTAGCTCTTATATTAACTTTTAATTAAGTCAATTTTTTTTTTATCATGATTTAAGTGTGAACTAACTTTCTGACTAGTTAGATTCAATTGAAGATCCTTTTAAGCACCATAAAAAGTTAGATAGTACAACTTGATCCAATGATTTATCAAACTCACCTTGAATTAATTGAGAATTCTATTTTGGACTTGGGGTGGTGGGGCCCACTAATATGGATTAGAGATTTGTAGGATTTTTTATATCCTATAGGCCAATTGGAGCAAATTGGATCAAAATAATTATGTAAAGACTTTGCGACCACTTACACATTGTGATCCATGTTGCTTAGGAATGCATTATTTTTAGATGCATGGTGAATATCATGTCATATTTTTGTCTATTGATGTATAATGTAGTTGTGCTAAATGTGCATTTCACATAAATAAATAAAAGCTGACTAGTTTTTGTGTTTATATTGTGTCAATTTTTAGGCATGACATAACAAATATATATATATATATGATAATACCCTCCTCTATTAATCTATAGGTAATAAAATGTCTTGGATCTGTGAGAACTAATTTGATCCACACACCAAATAACCTTGTAATATACCAAATGTATAATATACAAATCCATAATAGTTGGGAAGCCACCCAAGTCTATCATACATTAATTTACTAATGAACTAATGGACATATTGGCCCTAGTGGACAAATTTATCTATCAACACTCTCATTACATATAAAAAATTAACCTAAAATAGTCTGCAAATGATGGGGATACAAAGGAATTATATGCTCTTATATATATATATATATATATATATATATATATATATATATATATACACACACACACAAAGGATCCCCTTATCATACATGTTGTCTTCATGACTGTGTCCTTGTGTTTTTCCTAGTGGTTATCCATTTTAGCATGTATCTTGTAATCACTATCATCATCACTCACTATCTACTCATATCTTGATGAAATTTTCATTATAAAAATTAATAATATTTATCATCAGTCATATGTATAGATTTTATGACACAAAAATATATTAACTATCTTTGATGTACTCTCATCTCAATGGGGCTCCTATATTCCTATGTGTAACTCTAGATGTTGATGTTGAAGGTCTTGTCTATACATATTGTCCAGTCCATGTCTACCTAGTATATATTCTATCCAACTAATAACCTACATAATTTTTTCTATTTTTTACCCTTATATTTATGATCCCTCCTAAATATATATGTACTATGTTCAAAAATTGTACATTGAAACTGTTGTTACTATGGTTGAGAAGGTCTATGGGCTTGAAGGTTTAAATGGTGTAGGTTGCATACACTGTGACCTAACATAATGTCATAAATTTAATTTATTTTTGACCTTCTCTTAATCCTCTTAATATTTTTATATAATATTCTCTTGAATATACTTTTGGTGTATGCCTTTTTCCCATTAGGTTTTGTCCACACCTTTTATTAATCTTACCTAGGTTAATAAAGCATGTTTATTTAGGTGAGTAGGTTATGAGGTGTCACATTCCTATTGATTGGTGTTTCTACCTCCTCCCCCTCTCTTTTCTATTTAAACATACTACCTAGCTTGTATTTTGTATCTTGATTTGGCATCCTCATAATGCTATTTTGCTTTTGGAGCATTTACATTATGGAGACTCTCTTTTTGCAATATTCTTTTTTGATGGTTTCAATTGCTTCCAAATAAGTGATGTATGCTTGTTGGACTCACATGATCACATCACCATGACCATTCATTAATCTAATGATCCTAGAAAATTATTTTATCATATCAGAGTACCAATCCAGTATTTAATTATCTAGTTTTTATTATTGTTAAGCTTTTTTGAAATATTTGTGAGGTAAATTTTTAGTGGGTTTATGAAATTTTAGGGTTTTTTTTGAAAAAAAAATATCAAAAACCTCAGGAGATGACTGAAAAAATTTGTAGGGGTCATTTTTGCAAAAACAAATCTAGGTTATTACTAGCATGTTGGCTTTTTACATTGGTTGCATGAGTTTGGTTGGAAATCTACTTGAAGTTTGGTAAGTTTAAGTAAGAGTGTTAGAATTTGGACAAGTGTTGGCATGGTAGCATCGAGAAGTGGATTTCTTTTTTTGTATCATCTACCATATCTACATGATCTGGATTTTATCCATGTCTATTTTCTGCCACACTCAGTATTGAAAGTTGTTTCTAGAAGAATTTATGTTGGAGTTAAACCTATCTTGGACTGGTTTTATCTCAATTTCAAATCTAAAGGCATTAAATTTGTATTTTGGCATCATTTATCTGATATAGGTGTTACAATTTTGGAAGCTTAGTGCTCTCAAAATTAGATCTACCTATCCTTAATCATTATTTATAGTAGCGTGTAGAGATCTATTGTAGAGATCAATATAGCTTGGCATTTTTAGAGTGGTATTTCAGCTTGTGAAAAGATGCATCATCTTTTGGCAATTTTTTTTTTTTTTTTAAAGATTTGAGAAAGGAATTGGCTTTTGTGGATTGTCATTTTTCTTATTGATCTATTATGTTAGAAAACAAATTTTCTTGTTTCATATCTAATTTTGGTGCTAAAGATGGAGTTTTTCTCTTTTCAGACTTGCATTATAGATTTTGGTACTACATTAAAGCATGGGATTTTTATTTCTAGATACACAATACTTGATCTATTTTTAGACTATGTTTGATCCTCAACATCATTCTACTTCTGATTTGTAGCATTGGAAGTTTCTTCTATAAGATCTGTATCATTTTCCCTTATCTTCTATGTTGGAATGTGTGGTCAAGAGGAAGTATACAAGTAGGAACTACCTGGTGCATTGAAGGAGGATATATTAAGGATTGATTATGATCATTAGAAGAGGACTATATTTTTTAATCCCTTACTACTATGCAAAATTTGTGTTGGAAAGTTCCCTGAGCACTGATTTGAGATAAAGGCCTAAGTGATGTTAGAAGTGCATTAGAAAAGTGAGAAGAAGGTATGTGGGACCCACATTCTTATTTCATTATCTCCCTATTATCTCATTCTTTATATACATAATAAGGCTCTTTTATAATATAAATCTACTTCCTATCCTCTTACTATAGCTAAAAATTCATTATTTTGCTTTAATTAGCTATTTTTTTCTTAAAGAGGAAGCCACACTTAGTTTCATGTATACTGAGGCAACATGTAAATTTTTTCCACTTTCATTGACTTTTTTAAGTCCATGGTTTGATTCTAGTTCTAATGAGTGGTTATAGAGAATATTTAACCTAACCCATGGGTATTTTTTTTAAAGTTTCAAGTGCATGTTTTTAGTCATAGGCCTATTTATTGGAAATTATTTTATTAATATCTTACAAATAGTAACTTGAAATTGAGTACTATCTTTTACAAAACTATCTATTTTATTATTTCCCATGTTTGGGACAATTTTCCTTGTAAAACACACTAATTTATAAAGTGTCAAAATTTGGTGTGTGTGTGTGGTGGGGGGGGGGGTTATCTAACTAGTGAAAGGGGGTTCTCATTGTGTTGGATCTTTTCTACATATCTTCTCTTTTTCACACATGATTTTTGCACCATTGTTAACACATTTTGAGGTTAATTGTAATCATGAACTGAGATAAAGTTCCACTTTTGGGGTTTCATCATGTATATATTCCATAAATTTGTTGTAAGGCTAACTTCAGAGAACTATTTGTCTTGGAAGTAAGGGATAAAGAATAATTACCTAGATTAAGATCTATTTCCTTATTTCCTAGGACTTTTTCCTAAACCAACTACCTATGAACATAAGAATACATGGTTTAACAATAATGACATGGTCTATGGCCTAATATGCCTAACTATATTTGAGGATATTATGCATCATATTGAGCATACTCAATACCCTTTCACTATATGGACCATCTTCCAATATTTGTATGGAGACATTGGATCTTCATCTAAAAGTGATGTTTTTTTTTTTTAATGATTAAGAACCTACTAAGATTCCTAATGCCTCTTCTTGTCTGGACACATCCTCATTGGATGATCAATTTATATGGTTGACATACATTGACACCCCATCTATGGTTGATGACACTTTGCATCCTATTTCATATGTTCCTACTTTAGAGTTAAAATTTTCTTCACCAAGAGCTTTAAGTGATTTTATGCAGTAGGACATACACAGTCTTTCAGTTTCAACATTAAGTGATGATCTCTTGATAGGTATTTTAGACTTGTTTATGGAGAATCATATTGTAGATGCAGAGGGCACATTTGATGTTTTATCTCTATTATTTGATGATAATATTATCACATCTATTGTCATATCATCATCATCTTTGGATCTTGCTCATCAGTCATTCCTACATTGTCCTGGTTTATCACCTAATTATTTGATTAGACATGTACCTATTTAAATTATGGCATCTTCACCTATGGACATGGTGATATTTGAGAAGTTTTTAGAGGCACATTTAATGATATTTCTTCACTCATATTCCTTTCTATAATGGGGAGATTATTGACACTCTTATATAGTTTTATTTCTTCTTAAGGGGAGAAATGTTGTTTGACATAATTGGATCATTTTCAGCATTAAGTTTCAAGCATCTACTATCACTATAGGAGGATCTGATCTTTTTAGGGGGATTATTATTTCCTTATCTCTATATTTTTGGGGGGTTTACTCTCTTTTATGAGGGGATACTTCTCTTTTTAGGGGGCATTCTATGTACATGGATACCACATAAGGCTTTAATTATTAGAACCCATTTTTTCACCCACCTAAGCTACATTTAAGGGGTGGGTGTTCATGTAGGCATTTTTTCCCATTGGGTTTTTCCTAAACCTTTTATTAATATTTCTTATGTTAATAAAGCATTTTTAATTAGGTGAGTAGGTTATGAGGTGTCACATTCCTATTTATTGGTGTTTCCACCTCCTCCCTCTCTCTTTTCTATTTAAACATGTTACCTATCTTGTATTTTGTATCTTATTTTGGCATTTTGATTTTACATCCTCATAATGCTATTTTGATTTTGGATCATTTGCATTACTCTCGTGAAGACTCTCTTTGTGAAATATTATCATTTTATGGTTTCAATTGCTTTCAACTGTGTGATGTCACATGATCACTTTACCATGACCATTCATTGATTTGATAATATTGGCAAATTATTCTATATACTATTTCTACATTATTAATTCTAAGGTCTATGGTAAATAATGTTCCCTATAATGGCAAAGTTTCTTTTTGAGATCAAAAATAAATTTGTTCATGTGTATCTTCTCATAATTTAGGTACCAAACATACTAACATTAATCTATGAAGTCAAAATCAAAACTTTATACTTTGTCTCTCCCTAAAAAAACGTTTATAACTTGTCAACTCCCCTCTATAATATTCCTCTAAAATATATTTGGATCTAATCAACTACTTAGATAAATCCTATGTAGAGGTGATAGGATTAAAAGGGATGATAATCTCTTGATTATCCCACCATACTCTCTTCATTCCTTTCAAAATGTGAATATAAAAATGTGACTTAAACTTAGTGATATAGTTGTATAGGTTAAAACATCAATGTTCATTCACCAACTGATTTAACCTTTTAGGGTTTTTTCTATGTAAATCCTAAATTAGATTAAAGGGATTAGTTCTTTAAATAAGTTAAATTATATGCAATAATTAACCACTAATTATTTTATAAATTTTGACTTATTTTTCCTTTCTAAAAATAGTAATAAATATGTTAAAATAGAAACTTATCTATAAAATGACTATCATAAAAGATTTGGGTTTTGAGAATTAGGTTCTCAATAGGTCTGAGTGTCATCAATAGGATCCCTAGGTTTGATTCTTTGTTGAATAGTAGTGTCCCACCTAGACTATAGTTCCATGTTGCTCTAATGTCCTAAAAATGTCATTAGTGTCATCTTTACAAAACCATTCCTATTTTTGGGTGTACTTGTGCCTATGTTTTTGGGTTTTATTCCTACACGCACAAAATTTAGAACTCTGTATTGTGCCTAGATTATCTAATTTAGTGTGCAAACCATAGTCCTCCCTACAAGTATTGCATGAAATAGAAATGTTTTTTTAATTATTAGGATAGTCTAAACATCCTCAACACCTTGTTGTGAAGAGAGTTTCCTACATACCAATACTCTGAGGAGGGATCAATCCTAATGTAGTTCTCTCACCTAGTACTTGGTGCAAGTGCAAGTGAATTTTAGAATTAGAGTGGTATTAAATTCCTTGAATGTTATTGATATTTAAAATATTTAAAATATGGACTTGAGGTAGATGTATATGATAGTATGAATAGGTAGGGTAGAATAGGAATCAAATATCTTGATTTTGCTCAACTTGTTTCTTATTTGAATAGCATTTTTGTATATATTTTAAATCTATACCATAGAGGTAAAATATTATTATATTTATAGTGATCCATATATTTTTAAAATAATAAAATGTACATAGGTTAAACTTAAGAGGGGCACACATTTAAAAATATATATGTTTAGGAGAGTAGGGTAAGGGACACTAGCACCAAGTTGGGGACACTAGCACCATGTGGCTCTAGTGTTATTAATATGGTGGTGGTGTCCATCTGGTAGGATTATGGGCACAATGGGTTGAGAGATGTGAAATTCATTCTAGGACTATGTTTTCACTAACAAATGATGTTGATGGTATTCATAATGGATGGGAAAGTGTGATAAATGCTCTAGGATAGGTCAAGGGATAAGATAGGAATAAAATATATCAATAAAGACTCTTAGTATCCAAATAAAGATTTTAGGTGATTATATTCCCCCCCCCTTTATGATATAAATTAAAAAAAAGTGAAATGACTAGTATAAATGAAAGACAAGCATACTTGGACTTACCTAGGAAGTGAAGCCCATGTAGTTGAGTCTGAGTATGTCAAGCTTGGTCTACATATGTGAAACATGATCAAAAGCAATGAACTAAAATGAAACATTTATAAATTAGTCATTAAATTACTATTCCAAATAAAGTAACTGAGTAAAGCTGAGTAAAGAGATAGGAATGAGGAAAGGAAAGAATATACCTCGTTGGGTGCATGAACCAATGCATGAACTTGGTGACATCTCATGTGAGTAAGTGTATAGAGTAATATATTAATTAAATATCTTGGATTTAGATAATATCTTACTCAATCTAAATATTTATGTGGCTTAATAACTCAATTCTTTGAATTCATCACTACCCACCACTACTTGGTATATCATGATATGTGAAAATCTTGGATAAAACCATAAGTGTGTCTAACCCTCTCATTTGGGTGGCTCAATAACTAAAGTAAGATATGACTCCATAATTTCCCACCAATTTTAACTATATTCATATATAAATAAACTTCAAAAAGTGGTGAAATTATCTAATTGGGTATATCTAACTATGTATGTCAGCTCTACAATCACTCAGTTACATTAGGTGACTTTAGGCCACTCAAGAATGTCAACCACTATAGATGGGATAAGGCATAGAATTGGTGACAACCTAAAATATTATAGTAAGTTTATAAAGTGTAGATAATGACGTGGAGTTTTCCATTCCATCTTATCAGCCTATGTGTAAATGATCATATGGAAACTATGTGTCAAACACATGCCCCCAATCTAATATCTAAGTATACTAATTATGGATTATGTAATAATTATATTTGTGTATTTGAGCTAAATATGGGAGTGATATGACATGCATGATGCCCCCAAATCTAAGTAACTAGTATGAATCTAATCTAAAATGAGTGTATCTAAGAAAAATATGAATATAACTATTAAACTTGTGATTATACTTGTGCAAATATGTATTATACCTAGTGTGCTATTCTAGGTGATTTAGAATGCTTGAAAGTTAGGGATAATATAAATTAATGCCATGTAGTGTAAATTAGTGCCCTATGGTGATAGTATCCCAATTTGGCTACTAATGTATGTCTAGTCTAAAATATGGGTAATATGAATTACTTTCCAAGTCCTTATTTTTTCCTATGTCTAATTTTTGAAATTGAGCTTGTGTGATGAAAATAATAATGTAGGATCTTGATCTCTATGACAAAACCCTTTGACTGCCCCCTATTTTAAGGGTAGTTGTATAGCTTGTGTAAGAACTATCCTCAAAATGAGTATTTCTACAAAATGTGTTAGTTGAAGCATATATATCATAATTACATATCAATCCAATATAATGTGAAAACATAACATCAAAATATAAAATAATTTGATCATAAGTAGGTGATGTAAGATGTATGTTATAATATAATATAGCACAAGGGTGATAAGATATATGTAACTAATGTGTATAAAAATAAATATGAGTAGCTACCTAGGGGGATGGGGCATGATATCCGTCATGGTACCCAATTAGTAAGGGTAGATGCATGAGGTCCTTCATGGCATCAAAAATTGGCGTGTGTAACAAGAAAATATAATTGTCATGTTGAAGACACATATGCTAAAGAATATATACAAAACACACAATACATGAAAAAGGAGGCCAAGGGGCCAAAATACAAAGTACATGGGTATATGCCACTAAATATGAGAATGATGACATAAAATCACATGTTCAAATCTCCACATATTCAAGAAATAAGCAATTTGGCTTAGAGCCACATAAAAGGACATGTTTAAATGTTTTCACATATAATTAGGAAAACACACACAAGGGACATGGGCACATGTCCAAGGCATACAAACATAGAAGTGGCATATATCCAAAGAGAAATGGCATATGAAGATTCCCTTGAATAGAAGAAGCATAGGAAATATGATAAATTATAAACTAATAAATCTAGAAATGAAATAAAGTATAATTATATAGTACAAATATGTGTAAATGCTAAGATGTACATATGTTACATCTAAACTAGGGGTAGTCAGAATTTTTTTTGAGTAATGAGTAGCAATATTAAATATGAATATATATTAATACACAAAATAAAATGTATAGAATGTAAGGATAGAACCTAGTAATGGAAACTATGTATGAAATGCTCCCAAGTGGGCATATATATCAAAATGAATAAACGTAGACCAATATATATTCCCCTAGTGGTTAGATGATAACAAGTCCATATCAATGTAATGGAATAGAGTCATGTATGTAATATGAAATCACTTGATAATAACAATTGAAACATGTAATTTATGATAAAATTCACTATACTAAGATAGCTAACATATGTAATATCTAGAAAGTAGTAGAAATGTAAACATAACAATGCATACAATCTATAAACATAGTATTTTTTGAGTAATATTTGAATGTTTTTATATTTTGACATGTTATTTTATTTTTTAATTTTCTAGATATAAGATATGTAGAAGAAAATGAAAATAAACTATGTACACAGATCTAGAGAGAGAAGGAAGTATGTACAAGAGTAGGAACCATACAAACCAATGAGTCTCATTGGAGACTCAATATCACTATGACCTATGTTGAATAAGGAAATTGTGATCATAAATTTAGTTTGAAAGGGAAAATGTGATCTCATAATCTACTATGTAGAGTAATATATGTCTGAATCTACTTATGTAGTGATGTTATGAAGTTGTGACACTCACTATGATGAACTATGAACTATAGGGGTCTTAGGAATCCTTTTGGTATAATAAGAAGTTATAGGTGATGTAAGTTCCCTATGAAAATAACCATTATAAACAAATAATACAAATTTTAACATAAACTAAGTAGAGGAAGGTCCTCTAAAATTTGTGAAATATCTATAATCCAAGGGTCTCTCTAGTAAAGGTATTTTTGGGAGAGTATGCATACGTGTCAATACCATATGAGTAGACCTCACCTAAAATAGTGACTCTATTAAATAATATGGTGTATGTATAGGAGCTATGATATTAGCTGTAACTAATAACCATGTAATATATGGTAGTGGTAATAAAAATTTAATTAGTGTATGTACTAGAAATGTGACTGGAAGATAGTATAGAATTACTTGTGGGATAGGTAGAGGATACTCATATGGGACACCCTCAACCTTACCACATTATTATCATATATAAACTTATAAAATTAGTGTAATGTAGATGGAATGTATTAGAGCTAATGTACCACTAGCTTACCCAATAATATATTGAATACGCCTACACTAAGTACTACTAGGAACTGAGTGGCTATGTGTGTAGGCCCAACTTGTAATGAAAGAAAAATCTCACCAATAGAGCTTTGAACATTGCCACTAAAATCACTAATTATTATATATATGTGTATTATATCCCTATATTTATATCTCAAGTATGTAATAGTGTAATAGTGCACATGCTTATACTTGACCCATTATCAACCATAACACTCTGGATGGTATGGTGGTGTTTGTATGCTCATATAAAAAGTGCATATAGATATGTGTCATCATATACAATACCTTTCTCTAAAATTTTGCTAAGTGGTCTTGGTGGAATCGTAGTATGGTACATGCTAATAAGGTTATGTAATGGATGTGTTTCCTCTATAACTATGTGATATGAAGCTGGTAGTGGGTGTGTCTGGTATGTAGAGTGAATACCTAAGGTGATCCCTACCTCATTCATTATATGCTTAGGGAAAGGATAAAAAAAATATTTAGTGCCTTAGCCTCTACATTTTGTTGTTTTTGTTCCTTTGTGGGTGTGCCCACATCAATAATATTATGCTTAATTAGATCATGTATCTTGTGCTTTAGGATAATGCATGTATTTGTCATGTGGCTTGGTGTCTTGTGATACTCACAAAATGCATTTGAATCATACTTATTTGGAAGAGGATGTGTCATATCAACCTATATAATGGGAGGGATAGATATGACATTGTATTCTAAGAGATATTATAGAACCTATGCTAATTACTCTGGAAGATTAGTTAAGACTCTACACTGAGGGGTAAATAAAACCAATATAGGAGATAGATCAAAAGATACATTGATTGTGGCCTTATTAATAATTTCATTATGTGTCCCTTAACTTTTATTGAGGTTTGTTTTAACTCTTAATAGTTGATTTTGTTCCATTTACAAACTTGATTTTGGCCATTGATAAGAGATTAACCTCTCTTTCCTTGAATATGTGGCATAAATCAATAAATGTAGGAAAATTATTAAAAAATAAAGCTTCATGTAATTATAGTAAGAGGCTTTGTTTAAAATTTTCCTAAAGATCTCTATCTTCCATGGGGCTAGTCATTTTTTCTAATATTGTCTTGTATCATAAGACAATATGTGATAAGATCATTCAACTTTTATTTTAATTGTGCCACTTGTGAATATGATATCTTATCACTGGTGTTGATAGAGAAGTGCTTTAAAAACATGTTTCATAAAGGATTAAATGCCATGGTATATTTATTTGTTAGATTTATTTGGTAAATCATAGAACTATTATAAGGAATAATCCTTGGGACTACATGAAAATAACTTTTTAAGAAGCAAATTATTAGACATGTAGTCCAAGAATGATACATGAAAAGCTATGAGATGATTCTCTAGGTCACCCTTACCATCATTAATGTAAGCTTAGGTTACACTAAAATGGATGGTAAGGGAGTTGATACTATATTATAAACCAAAGGTATATGTAAGATAATGTTATAATCCAAGTCATATGGTGGTCTAGTGGATCCCTTCTCGAGATGTAACACTTTAGACTATGGAGAATGAATCTCATCCATAAGGAATTATATATCTAGAGTGGAGGAACTAGACATAAGTGGTGTATCTGTTATTGATGGTTTTTGAATTACAATATTAGGTTGTGCTATCTTAGTTGGTTGATTTGTCTCCATAGGAGGTGTAACAACATTATTAACCTAGGGAGTTGAAGATTGACCATTATTTTTTTATTCTAGATTTATAAAATGACTTGTAGGATATATGAATTATCAAGGGGATGTTCATAAATTTTATCTTTGAATCTTGTAATAGCTCATATTTATTCATAATTATGCCATTATTTTTTAGTGGAGGGAGAGTGTTTTGATTCTCAATGTGTAGTTCATCTTTCTCTTGGTTGTATTATTCATCTTCAAATGCATTATCATTGAAATCTAGGTTGTTAAAGATGCATAGTTAGAGTTATGATAGGTTCCTTATCTATGTTATAGGCTAAGATAGTAGAAATTTGAATATGTTCTATAGGATTATCACCTAGTCTAGCACTTCTTATTAATTGAAGAGAGATATATTTTTAGATGGCATAGAGTAAACAAATTGGAATAGAGCTACTAAAATATAGTATATAAATTCTAAAAAATTGATAGAAGCTATTGAAAATAGGGACAAAAAGATACAAACCCTAACAGTATCTAGGGTTAGTGTTTTTTTTAATGTAGGGTTTATTTACAAAAAATTTAAATCATATTTAAATAAATTGAAACCCTAATATGTAATTGATATAATTATCTAGGTTGTATAAAAATAAATTAGAAGTATGAAGGCCTAATTTATTACAAAAAAATGGATTATTGTAAACTACAGTTTGAAAAAATATTAAAATTAAGTCAGGTTCACCAAATGATTTAACATTTTAGAGATTTTACTATTGAAATCCTAAGTTATATTAAAGATCTAAGTTGTCTAAATTGGTTAAATAATATGCAATAATTAACCACTAATTTGTTATACATTTTGACTTATTTTTCCTTTCTAAAAATAGTAATAAGTATGTGCAAATAGGGACATATATATTAAATGAATGTCATGGAAGATTTGGGTTCTAAAAAGTGGGTTATAGATAGCTTTGAATGTCATCAATAAGGAACCTGGGTCTGATTATTCATTAAATAGTAATTCCCCAACTAGATAGTAGCATCATGTTACTCTAGTGTCCTAAGAATGGCACTAATGTCCTCTTTGCAAGACTTTTCCTATTTTCTTGGAGTACCTGCACCTATGTTTATGGGTTCTATTCATACACACATGAAATCTATAACTCTATATTGTGCATAAAATATAAAATTTAGTTTTCAAACCCTAATCCTCCTTACAAGTATGGAATGAGCTAAAAACATATGTTTATTATTAGGATAGGATAAACTTACTCAACACCACACTGTGAATGGAGTTGCATACATACCAATACTCTGAGAATGGATTAATCTTGATGTAGTTTTCCCACCTAGTGTTTAGTGAAAGTGCAAGTGAATGCTATAATGAGAGTGGCATTGAATGCCTTAAGTGTGCTTGATATTATAATTATAGAATTATAGTAATTTTATATGGTAGTACACATAAGCAGGGAAAAATAGGGACCAAATACCTTGATTTTAGTCAACTTGTTTCTTATTTGAATGGGTTTTCTACATCTATTTTCCATCTAGTCTATATAGGTTAAATAGTCTTTTATTTACAGTGTTTTATAACTTGTGAGGATAATAAAATATAATTAGTTTGACCTTAGGAGGGGCACACATTTTAAAATATAACCATTCAGTTGAGTTAGGGTAAGGCACACTAGTGCCATGTGTCTCTAGTGTCCTTAGTGTGGTGTTAGTGCCCAACTCATAGGCTGCTAAGCACACTAGGTTGGGATATAGGAAAACTATTTTAGGTCTATGTTTGAGAAGATAGAAGATGTATGTGGTCTGTAAAATGGTTGGAAAAGTGTGATAAATGATATAGGATAGGTTTAAGGTTAAAATAGGAATATGATATCTCAAGTAACACTCTTAGAATCCAAACACCACTTTTAGGTGATTACACCAACCATGCCTCATAATTTAAAAATATTAGTGATAATATAAAATTAAGATATAATAAGTTGCATAATTATTGATATGGGTTTTCTTCACACCAGATAGACCTTAATGAGGTATCCTCCAATATTTTGGGCTCAGTGAAAGGATTTCACTCTAAGGCACGTGTTGCATAGTATTTAATTTTATAATAACCTATTGGTGAAATAGTGGTGAGTGAAGTAGGTTGTTAACCACCGATGGGTTGGATATGAATGAATCTAAATATAATTTATATGGGTGGAAGGAATATGGTTTTAACTTAGGTGGGAAATAATACCAAAGGAAACTCAAGAAAGAGGGAAAGAAAGGGTAGAAAAGGGGCTTATGGACCACACAAGATGAAATACCTTTCAAGATTAACACTTGAATTAAGATAGTACATGAAATAAGAAGACCAATATTTTTTTTTAATGTCTCTAAGATACCCATAATCAAACATGTTAAGGATTCAAAGGGAACCATAACACATTAAACTTGAACATACAAAACTAAAGGTTATTGCATTTTTAGATTTTTATTACACATCTACAAAGGGGGATTATAATTATCATGTAAAACCTAATTAAATCATCTATAGATTAAAATGAATAACTATATTAGAAATATAACTCATGAATAACTAAATAACTAAGATAATATAATGCCAAAATTTCTAACATAGTCCACACAATTGGAGAAGAATCGAGATTTACACATAAATGCTAACTTAATCATAAATTATTAAAATTTAATGTTAATATTAATAGCCAAAATTCTTATCCTTTTGGGATTAGGAGGTTACAAGTATAAATAGGCTTGGGATGGAGAATGCCTCATATATCAAGCATCATCTAAATTTATAAGTCTAATAATAGAATAGTGTGTCCAAAATATTACAAATGATGCATGTATAATGATAACATTCAAAATAGACTCTATAACTAAAAATATAACATATGCATGCATTGCATTTATGGAACCAAATTTCCCACTAAAACCAAAAACATGTAAGTACATAGTTATATTTAGGTGGGTGTTGATGTGACACCAATAGCTAAATAAGTTAGTGGAGTAAATATTGTTTTAAATAAAGTAACCACTATCCCCCGCCCCCCTAAGGGATCAAAATTGGGCCCACTGGAGTCTACAAGATTGTAAATCTTGAAAATTAGGCACCATGTGTTATCATGGCAACACTATAAACTAGATAAGTATTGGGTCCTAATATATAATTTGCTTCTTTTTCCTTAATTTATTCAAATAACATGTGTTATACATCCAACTCTATTTATGATTTCAAAATTCATCAATGAATGTTTGAAGAGTTAGATGGCTTCAGACATCAACCTTGCTTGTTTGGCTTATGAGTTATTGAATTATGCCTTGATAGCTTCATTTCTTTACACCATATCTTTAGAAAAAAACAACCAATTATAAAACATCATTATTGGTTCTATTTGTGGTACCTTCAACTTTGATTTTGAATTTATTTATAGTTTCTAAGAGAATGTTCTCAAATTTTGGCTTGTTAACTAGTTAACTTATAGGAGAGATCACATTAGTGACTCTCATATCCATAAAAATACCTAAGGCCATGATTTAATGATTATAAAAATGTCCCAGTAAATTATTCATCTGATTATGCCAACTAATGGAATCATCCCTTATTGTAATTATATAGTTAAGGAATTAGGATGCATTTATGTTGGTCATCAAGTTTAATTGGTTAAATTCACTAGTTATAAAACTTAAAACCAATAAATTCAACCTCTTCTCTAATTATATCATTTGATGACAAAATTTGGTTACATTTTACATATTATATTGTCTTATTATTATTATTATAAAAACTTGGATGTTATTCAAAATATCATATAACTTAGTAGCCACACTCTACACATCATCAATTATTTCTCAAAGAACATGTATAGTTTATTATTATTGTAGTATTTTATATGTTTCCTCTTTGTTTTCATACATTTTATTCATGGCCTCACTATCAATATCTAAAAATTAAATAAATATTCATTATAGTCAGTGAGATCATTGAGATCCATCTTGGGTTTGTTTGATAAGAGAAACAAATTATCCCTTTGTTCAAATTCCATTTCCTCCCTGGTGTTCAAATTTAAAGCCTTCCTCTTCCTCACCATTTGTATGGTTCCAATTTTCCTGTCAAAGTGGGTAGAAGCTATAGATAATTATGGGATGTTTTTTTTTTTATATCATCTATTACATTATACATTTATTTTACCCAATGGGGAATAATAAGTTCCCATGTTTCCTCACATGTACCTTGGTATTTGGATACAAAAGGTGGAGGAGTCATAGGATGGGGTCTTATTATTGGTGGTGCTAATGATGCACTTATTTGAAATTGTAACTAGAGATGTGGGTAAGCATTTATTTCCCATGGTGATGGTTCCCTTATTGGAATAATATCAACCAAAAACTTGGTTAATCATGTGGTCCTCTCAAATGTAATAGTAGCTAATGGCATGGGTGATGACTAGGGTATCGGTAGCTTGTTTTGGACTAACTGTTTCTTGGGAACTAGTGAAATTTTGTGATTTAAAATGGAAACAATAAGTTGATTCTCAAAATGGTCTACCTTCATAGGAGTATTTATTTATTTATAATAATAAAGAAGAGATGAATCAATATAACTTAACACAAAACTATTGGAATATCTACACTAATAACAAATGAAACAAGGGAAGAAACTGCCTCTGATGTTTTTATTTTGTTAACATGTGATGAATTGTTGATCTAAATTTTTATCTAGGGTTTCTTCCACATTTGGGTCTCCCAAAATCATGGATTTAGCTTTATCCAACTCTGTCCATTCATCATCTAGGGCTAGTTATTCACTTAATTCATGCCTAGTCCCCATAATTGTTTCACATATTCTTCCTTGTCATTAGCTGAACAATAAACTAAAGATTTTACCTACTTGGGATTCTCTTTACCTACTTATTCCTCTTCTTTCTGATCATCAAATAAATATTCTATTATGGGAATACCAAGTGATGCCATTTATTATAATTATTTTACCTCGAAGGAGGTGAGAAAATCTTTAGGTTCCATCTAGTAAGGGACTATAGGGGGATCAAAAGGTGGAAGAGATGGTGAAATAGATTAAATAATGATAGTGGTGGAAAGCACCACTATAGGTGGTGGTGAAGGAATGGTTGGTGTGACAACAGTGGTGGGGCAAAATGTGATTAGATTTGGAATGGTGGGGATAGTTTGAGGAGAAGTCTCCTCGCTAATGGTTGTGTATTTTGGCAAACTTGCCTAAGGAGACTTAGGAGAATAAATGGAAATTGGAATAGATAATAAAGAATCATGTACAAACTTAAGGAGAATAATATGGGTAATTATTATAAGGGGTGGAAGAGGTATCACAACAAAATTGTTCTTACTCTATCCATCCGAAGGAAGTGTAGACTTATGCTTTATTGTATCCATTCCCAAATATTGAGTAGTATCAGGTGAAGATGTAGAATGTAACCAAGGACCTCAAAGACCTTTTAGAATTTTCCTCCATATTTGAGTGTTATAATCCCTATGGTTACTTGACTCCCCTTCTTGCAAGTCTGTTTGTTCCTTTATAAGATATGATGGTTGATCTTGCACCTATGAATCATGTGATAATGATAGAGGCCACTAATGGTTTCATGAATTTTATGCCTTTTCTTCCATAACTTCCATATAATATTGAAAAACCTAAGCCCATATCATAGGTATCGGCTTATTCTTCATCTTTGTCCATACCTTTGTGTCATTTGGTGAATTCAAAAATACAACAGCATGACCATATTCTTGGTGACCATATGTAATTTTTACCTTTTTCTTCTCCTTAATGTATTAGAGGTATGCCCTTATCATCTTCCTAGGATCACATTACCTAAATGGTGCCACCTAAATATTGTAATAAGTATTGGCCTTGAAAATTGGATGAAACATGACCTAATCACATATTGTAGTTTGCCAATGCTTGTATGAGTTTTAAAGTAATAAGCCAAGTGTTTATAGCCTAACTCTTCATCAATGTTGTTGTAAATATGATATGTTATTTCTTACTATGCTATTTTTTCTAGGACATGGTGTCTTAGTAACATGGAGATGTTTGCATGCTTTTTATCCTAATGACAGTGACATTAGGGTAATATCAATAGTCCCCCATTTTTGTAACGCTCCTTATTAGGTTCATAGAAAACCTAGGCATTAGAGTACCATTAATTACTTGAAACACTTAAGAATATACCTCATCACATATCCTTTGAATTTCATTCTTGAAACTGTATATGAGCATCAAAGTTTAATATTCACTTATTATATTTATTAGGTATTCTTTTGAGGGATTGTATAATTTCCCATGGGTATTATGAATTGTGCCTAGTACTACATCCAATAAATAGGATATCATGTAGAAATTACCATCATCTAGAATTTTATCAAGATAAAATATTTTTGTCTTCAGCCTGACACTTATGATCTCTCCTAGGGTGACTATTTTGTTAGATGTTATGATAATGTCTAACAATGGGACCCTCTCATCTTGTACATATGCAATACTAGAAAAAACATATAATTGATTAAGGAGATCCATATATATCTTAATTCCTAGTTTAAATTTGATAATACAATTTGATGAAATCCCACCCTTTGGGTTCATTGTCTAGATTTTAACTAGCCATTGTTTCAACTTTCTCTCTATGATATTTTTATTTAGCCAGACATTGATCAAGACTTAGTTATATATATAAGTAACTATAATTCTAAGATACCACTGCAACTCCCTACCATAAGTATAAGTAACTATTTTTTTTCTTTTCTTAATGTGTAGACAATATTTTAAAATTTTCCAATCAAAAATAAATTTCTTAGCAGGTCTATAAAAGGCATTACCTCTAGTTTTGTCTCTAATTGGTGGAGTTATTCTGATTTAATGTGAAATAGGTCATTTATATATTGCTTATCATATGGATAAATTTTATATTACATATAATATGACATCACATATTGAAATTCATCCCACAACACTAAGTAGTGAAGGAATTTGATGTCTAGGGTACTCTTCTTGAACATAGTATCCATAAATTCCTCACTTCCATCAAAAGAATAGGTGAAAGGAGCTTGATGACAACCCTGATTTGAAGAGGAGGACATATTTTGTCAACCTAAACTATGAATTTTTTTTTGAAAATTGTCTAGTTTTATCCCCTATAAGTTTACTAAAAATAGTAGGGATTCTTGGATGTTCGAGGGATCAAAATTGCAATGCTTAATAAAGAGAGTAATGGTGAAGTGAATTTCCTTCACATAGATTTTTTATATATCACTTTAAAGTTTAAAACATGAATGAATTCATGTGTCATCAATGTAAATAATGATATTTTTATTTATTTCATGTTTCAATTTGAATGTGCTAGTAAGCTTTGGTAGGTTCACTCGCTTGCCAAATGACAACATTTCATTAGATTTACATGTGTAGTCATCCATTTTTATACAAATATCACTTATTAAATCACTATATCTTTTGATTTATTATCAACCTTGATTATGTGTACCTTGTCCATGATCACTAAACATTATTACACTTATTAGATCTCCATTCGGATGGATATTTAGACTTGTAGTTATATTTTATATGCTCTAGGGTCATGAGTTAATGTGATTGATCATTGTGGAATAATCTTGGGTTTTGGGGAACTAAAAAAGTTTAGAGCCATGGATACATGTATATTGGAATTGTGTATGCCCTAGAGGGTTTTGGGTAAATAAATGCTAACACATGACATGATATTAGAGACCTAGGGACTCAGAGACTCAAGGCCATATGACCATTGAAACCTTGAATTTAATTTTATAATTATAATGTTAGAGTTTGATTTAAAAGGTTACAAGTGTCACATATTCATAACTTGATAAGTTCAACACCAATAGATTATGAATTATCAGATTGTGTTAATCCTTCTAAGGTTCTAGTTGATGAAAATATGCTAAGTGTCAAACACTTAGAACTATAAAATATCAAATATATTAGATTTTAGGAACTTAGACCTATTATAAAATTGATAATTTTGTAAATTCTCCATGTTATTGGGTTCATGAGAATGCACCACATCATATACTTTTGGATCTCATGGACCTAGAACACTTATAATTTCCTTTGAAATTTGAACACTTTATGTAATGTTGTAATGTCATGTGCATTTATCAAAGAGCTCATGACTTTTTCAAATACTTATAAATAATTTGATAAAATTTAAGGATATATGAGATGTGATATCACCATCTATAATAAACTTGTACAATAAAGACGAGGCCCGATCATGGGTTATTAAGTAGTCCCAGTTGATAGTATTATGATCATACATAACATGTAGGAAAACTAAGATGAAAAAGATATTAGTAACATTAGTCTATAAATTAGAGCCTCAATTTTTAAAATAAATTATGAATAACCAAGATTAAAAACAAGTTAAAATGTTAATTGAAGCTTTTATTTTCATGATTCAAATTTATATAAATTTAGACTCATGGAAGTAACCTTAGACTTTATATGAAGAACATCATATTATGGACTTATAATATTTATAGGTACCCTAAATAGAGGTTTTTAATAATGATGAGTCCCAATTTTATATTTTAAAATTGGGTGTGTGTGTGTGTGTTAGGTCACAACAAATCATGACTCATAGGGGAAAATACTCTTGAGTATTTTAAAAACCTAGAATTTTAGTAATGCATCATAACAAAAATTTATCCCTACCTAGAATAGAATAAACAAAATACATATTGAAATAAATTACCACTTCCTCATGTAACATATTAAACCTTTCATTAATTGGGACCGAGTGTGTGATTCTTTTGAGATTATTTCCTTCTTATCATGAGAATTTTGAAAATTCATGGATGAACACTGTATGTTTCATTTTGACTTCTAATGTCATAACCAAATAGTAAGGGAGGCTTGGAACTTTATCTACTAATAGTTAGGCATCCATAGCCCCAACATAGATACATATAATTCTACTCAAAGCCTTGATTTACTACCATTTAGGCATTTATATCCCTAGTAGATATTACTCAAATCACCCATTCTCTATTAGTTTGTATGTTTTTTTTTTGAAACATAGATAGAGGAAGATTGGGAACCACCATTGACTAAGTGTATGCATAATAAAATATTATTCTTGTCAATACATCCTTGTCAACGTGTCTCTATTTATATTTTATTTATTTCTCATCCAAGCTTTATCATGTAGTTATACAGTCAGCTTTAGAGATGAAAAATATTTCTAAAATTTTCATTATTACATAAGAGTAGATCTAAAAAGTCTAGTAAGCTCATTAAATCTAATTATAAGTTAATCAAGTCTAATACATACCTTTATCTCAAGTCATGTAGTAATGTTTGAATAGATCCCTATTAATACCAATAATGTTTCCTTATACCTTGTCCCTTTATTTTTGGCACATACTTTGTGAATTTAGTATAGGAAATTGGTATATTTGGGCTAAATTTTTAATAAACTAACCTAGAAAACATAAAAACTAATCTAATGAAATGAAAATGCATAAATTAGAATATTTATTCTATAAGGTAGGAAATATAATCTAGAAACTAGGAAATATATTCTAGAAATCAGGAAATCTAATTTAATCCTAGTCAAAATATCCACTTATATATCACATTGATGCATCTCTATTTGGATCATCCATGAAGTAATTCTTAAAAAATTATCCATTGACTGCAAAGGTGAGTTTGTAACCATGAATGTCATTCAGTTAGAAGGCATTGTTACCTAGAATTTATGATATCTAATTATATTGATTCCATAAAGGAGTGAAATTATCATGTTGACCATTATTTTCATGTGTTTTATGACTCAATAGCAGTAAGTTTAAAATCTTAAAATATTTGATCTTCGATCTCTTGTTAAAACATCACTTAACACTATCATTATGGTTATTGAAGTTATGTAGTGCTTTAGTTATTACATATTCTAACTAGACTATCTCAAGTAGTCTAGATTGAATCCTTTCATATTTACCTATATAATATTAAATGAATTGGTAAATTGGTACCTTCGAAGTAATAGGGAAGACTATTTATCTTACATACACTAGTAGAAAAGGTGAATCCTTAAGGGCTTGCTTATACCTGGTTCTATCTATCCATAATGCATATTTAAATAAGATTTTCCATCTCTTAGTTTATCTTATGTTAATTTATTAATGGCATCCATCAATTATTTTTTAGTAGACTCGGTTACTCCATTTCCTTAGATATTAGTTTAAAGAGAACTTAATTATGATTTGATTTTCATAGGCCCAATTCATAAATTTAGAATATTGAAAATATGGACCATTATCACAAACTAAGCAAATGGGATTGTCAAACTTTGTAAATATATTTTCCTATAGAAACTTGATGACATAAATTTATCTCAAAATTTTAGTGGTTATAGCTTTTGTGTACCTAGTGAAATAATTAGTGGCTATGAGTAAAAACTTATATCTTGCTAAGAAATTTGGGTTTATCACTAATAAAATCAATACCCTATTGGGTAACGAGGTATCCTTCAATAAATAGCTATAGAGGTATGAAATAATTCACTTGTTTCTTCCCAAATGCTAGCACTCATGTTATGTCCTGACATGATTGTGGTCATCCTTGAATATTGTAGGCTAGTGGTATCCCATCCTCAGAATCTTATGGGCTTTAGTATTTCCAAAGGGGTTTCTATTACTGATCTTATGATGTAACTTATCTAAGATATAATTTGCCTCTTATTTTTAAATTCATCTAATATATATTCCTTCATAGTTATTTATGTATAAGATTACTTTCTTGATCATGTAATGATATGATTTGAGCTTGAGGGATCACTTTTTCTCTCTATTTAGATCAAGAATAAATGTACCTATGAATAGGTAATGGATGAAATATTAGAACCATTCACACCTAACTACTTGAGTTTCATTTATTTGTTCAATGATAATCCATCTCTCAATTTTAATCATCAAATATATGATTCCCTAGCCTCTCACCATATTTACTAGTTTAATCTCAAGATTAAACTCTTATAGTTTTTTCATCCATTTTCCTCTTCTTTCACCCAAATCATTCTAGCCAAGCATGATTTTGGTAGTTGGGTATGGGATAAGGGATATGTTTTATTCCTGAAAATATAATGCCTATTTTTTTGATATTTTTTATCAAGGCATATTTCTATTTGTCAATCATGGAATATTTCAACTCTGCATCCTTAAGATTGGTGCTCATGAAGGCAATTAGATGTTCAATGTCTTCCACCTTTTATGTAAGTACTACAATAATAATATGTTATGATGTAAAAAATTAAGATAAAAATATTTATTAAAATCATGACTAATAATAACTAGGGCCTGAATGATTGTGTTATTGATATCCTAGAAATATTTCATAGCTTTTATTTTCCACTCAATCTTGGCATCCCATTTTAGCATATAATTAAATGGATTAATAATTAATACAAAAATTAAAATAAATTTTATTAAAAATTTAAATTTCCAAATAATGTTTTTATCTCTTTCTTAATATTGGGTGGGGTCCACTTAGAAATGACCTAAACCCATTCTATATCAATGGAGATCTCATCTTAGGTGATAATAAGACCTAAGAGCTTTCATTTAGTAACTTAAAATATGATTTTATTTAGATTAAAAGAGACCCCATATATTTTAAATCTATAAGATACCTTTTGTATATATTATATATAATCAAACCTTTCATTCAAAAACACAATAAGGTCATTTATGTAGATGATGACACACACCAATCCTTGAAAGGAAAAGTACATTTCTCTTTGAAAAGTGGATCCTATGTTATTTACATCAAATGTATCCTTTTATATGTGAATTATCCCCACTTAGTGGTGAAAATTATATTCATCCTATCTTCTACTTTAACTAGTACTTGATTATATCCTGAGAATCCATCTAGGAAAGACATCATCTCAAATCCACTTACCATATAAATTATCTCATCCAAGGAGGGTAAAGCATGATTGTCATTTTTAATGATTTGTTTAGGGTTTTAAAATAAATGTAGAATATAATTTATTGATTCTTATTGATTAATCACACTATATTGGCTACCTAGGTTGAATGACTAATTGGGAAAAAAATTACCATCGAGTAGCTTATTTACTTTAGCTTATATGAGATGTTTCATGATTAGATTCACTAGCCTCTATCTTTTCTTGAAAGTCTTGTGTTATAGATTCAATGGATAATATGAGTGATCAATCTATGGTAAAAAGTATTTAGGTCATTTTATGTCCATGTGATGACATACTTGTAATCTAAAATCAATCTATTCAAGCTTTGATTTTTATTTTATGTGCAACTTAAACCCACATTCATAAATTGGGATGTTGGTCTATGCCCAAATTATTTTTAATGAAATTTAGCTCTATTGTTCTGAGTTGTTTTTTATTTTGGGCTTGGGGATATATATCCAAATATCATCCAAAGGATACCATTCCCAAAGTTATGCAATTCTCCTTTAGTTTCAAAATTCCATCTTCTCCCAAGTCTTCAATTTATATCAGCCTAACATCTTATTCATTTATTATATAGGTTTCAAATGCCCATAATTATTCATGAACTACATGATCTGCTAAACATATTCAAATAATTATAAGTTGTATAAATTATCTAGGATAAAAGGGCAAGGAAGTAGTTCCACTAAGAATTTATACATTTTTGACTGTTGGAGAGGTTCCTAATTAGTAGTTGAAGCTACTAATGAGTTCATTATTTGGTTTTGTTACATTGGGATAGCCTTGATGTTGGATGCCTCAAATGACTTAATCATTTCCCATGATTGATGTTTATACTTATTTATATAATTTATTTTGCATTGATTTATTTTTGATCTAGTTAATAAATTATTTTGAGTCACCAAAAAACTATAATTGTTTGATGTTATTCCTCAATGTAAACTAAAGGCCATGGATCATAACTTCATATGCAATTATATTATTTATACATGGGAACTAAAATTGATAAGTAATTAATCACCACATTCCATATATATTAATCAAGTCTACACATATGCCTAAACCTTGTTTTTATCTAGCTTCATTAAAGTGAAGAGTCCATAGTTAACGAGGACCTTCATATTCTTGTTCATGCAATGCATGCTCTTATCTATTAGTAAACATATACACACCTTCATGTGAAGACATGAAGTCTACCTTATCATTGATGAATTATACTTATTATTTAGATGTTTTATATTTAGTTATTAATCCACTTGGATCTCATTAGATACTCCATTCTATGGTATCCATATGTGCAATAAATTGGTGACCATGTACCCATTCAATGTTTTTTTCCAGTCCCAACTCAATATTAGATCGTATGTTTATGGAATGTACATGACCAAGATATCAATGGTTTCTTCAGATATGATTTAGATATTAATTTAATGCACACACTCATTAATCTATCAACACATCAAGGGATTATCCAACCATAAGACCACTCTCTTTGAATTATCTAGAGTTAGACCCACCTTTTTGTTGTCCTCAGTTAGCATCACATTGGCTGAGACTCCTGAGTCAACCAAGTAGTTATGTATATTATTTATAACATTTTAATAGTTAGTAACAACAATGGTACCTTAGATATGTATTTATATACCATGACATTAGTGTGGGTAGCCTTGAGCTTGTTGGATGTCCTCCCAATCAAAGATTTAACTAGTAGTTCTCTTTGCTTGTTAATTTGGGCCAACTCATGCAGGTTGATATAGTATTGATTTTATTCATATACTTAATGATGTTTTACTCTCCTATATTGGGTGGTTATATAGTTTACAACTATTCATCTCTATTGGGATCTGGTAGATTATT
>JARHVA010000783.1:1020000-1027500 GCA_037957365.1 Torreya grandis | reverse complement strand
TATTATTTTTGTAACAATAATATATTTATTATACCCGTAAGTCTAATAATGGGTATATGGTTATTAGTCCTTCCTATTATTTAGGAATTTGTTTTTCCTATGTTGTTGGCTATATAATATCCATTTTATTATAGAATTATTAGTTTTAATTAATGTATTGATAATGTTTTAAATGTCACTATCTCTTCAGTTTTCCATTTCACTATGCATGAATTGAATAACTTGTGTAAAGCTCTTAAAACACCTATCAACCACCCTATCTTTAACAAATTTAACCAATTATAAAAATTAATTATTAGTTCTATACATGGTACCTTAAACTTATTATTTTAATTTATTTGTATCTACCAAGAGAAGGTTCTCAAAATTCAACCCATTAATTAACTAGTTCACCTGTAGGAGATATCACATTAGTGACCTTCATGTCCCTCAAAATCTCTAAGGCCTCACTTTCATGATTATAAAAAAAATTCTAGTAAATTATTCATCATATCGTGACAAGTGAAGGAATCATCTCTTCTTGAAATTACATATTTAAGGAACTAGGGTGAATCCATGCTAGCCATCAAATTTAATTGGTTAAATGCACTTATTCTTGAACATTGAACCAAGAAAGTCAACATATTCTCTAATTATCTCATTTGATGCCAAAAATTGTTCATATTTTCCCTATTGGATTGGATTCTTATTCTATAAACCCAAATTCTATTAAAAATATTATATATCTTATTATCCACACTCTACACATCATCAACTATTTCTCAAGAAGAATGTATAGTTTATCCCTATTGTACTTTAAGTTACCTATTTTGTCTTGAATTATCCAAATAAAAATGTGATGCATAAAACTCTTTATTTATTATGTCAAAATGGAATAGGTAAGGTATAAATATTTTGATGGCTTCAACCATCAACCTTGATCAAATTTCAAGATCTTAAATTATACTCCCAAAGCTTTAAATCTTGTCACCCTATCTTTAGAAAATTAACCAAATATAAAACTTCATTATCGGTTATATATATGGTACCTTAAATTTATTATTTGAATTTATTTGTATCTATGAATAGAATATTCTAAAAATTCAACCAATTAACTAACTAATTCACCTATAGGAGATATAACATTAGTGACATTCTTGTCCCTCAAAATATCTAAGGCCTCACTTTCATGATTAGAAAAAAATCCTAGTAAATTCTTCATCATATTATACCAAGTGAGGGAAACATCCCTTATTACAATTTCATATTTAAGGAATTAGGGTGATTCCATGCTAGTCATCAAATTTAATTGGTTAAATGCACTTGTTCTTGAACATTGAGCCAAGAAAGTCAACCTATTATCTAATTGTCTCATTTGATGCCAAAAATTGGTTACATTTTCCCTATTGGATTATATTACTATTCTATAAACCCAAATTCTATTCAAAATATTATAAATCTTAGTATTCACACTCTACACATCATCAATTATTTCTCAAGAAGAATGTATAGTTCATCCCTTTTATAGTATAAAATACCTATTTTGTCTTAAGTTCTCCAAATAACAAATGTGATGCATCAAAATATTTATTTATTATGTAAAAATGGAGTAGGTAATGTTTGAATATTTTTATGGATTTAGCCATCAACCTTACTTGTTCAGATTTCAAGATCTTAAATTATACTCCCAAAGCTTTAATTCTTAAAACCCTAACTTTAGTAAATTTAACCAATTATAAAATTTCATTATTGGTTCTATATATGGTACCTTCAACTTATTATTTGAATTTATTTTATCTACCAAGAGAAGGTTCTCAAAATATAACTAATTAACTAATTATTTCACCTATAGGAGATATCACATTAGTGGCATTCATGTCCCTCAAAATCTCTAAGGCCTCACATTCATGATTATAAAAAAATCCCAATAAATTCTTCATCAGATTATTCCAAGTGAGAGAAACATCCCTTATTGCAATTACATATCTAAGGAATTAGGGTGCATCTATGACAATCATAAAATTTAATTGGTTAAATGAACTTGTTCTTGAACATTGAACCAAGAAAGTCAACCTATTCTCTAATTCTATCATTTCATTCCAAAAATTAGTTACATTTTCCCTATTGGATTGGATTCCCCTTATAGAAACCCAAATTATATTTAAAATATTATATATATTGGTATCCATACTCTACACATAATCAATTATTTCTCAAGAAGAATGTATAGTTTGTCCTTGTTGTAGTCTTTTATATGATTCCTCTTTATTCTGATACATTTTATTCATGGCCTCACTATCGGTATCCATAAAAGCAAATAAATATTCAATATATTCAATGTGATTATTAGGATCCCTCTTGGGTTTATTTTATAGTGGAAATATATTCTACCTATATTAAGGTTCCATTTCCTCCATGGTGTTTAAATTTAATGCCTTCCTCTTCCCTACACTTTGGACCATTCCAATTTTTTTGTTGAAATCGTTAGATACTATAGGTAACTCTTTGAGGACCAAATTTTATTTCTCATCCCTTACATTGTATATTTAATTTAACCATTTAGGAATAAGAAGATACCTTATTTCTTCTTTTGGATCTTGGTATTTGGGTACATAAGGTGGAGGATTCATAGGAAGGGGTACTATTGATGTTGGTGGCAATCATGAACTTATTTGAATCAGGAACTAAAGAGGTGGTAAATAATTCTCTTCCATGGTGATGGTTCCCTTATTAAAGGAACCTCAACCAAAAAAATTGTTAAGCCTAGGGTCCTCTCAAAATTTAGAGTAGATGATGGCATAGGTGATGACTTGGACATTGGTAGATCTAGTTGAAATGACCATTTCTTAGGAAATTGTGGAATTTTAGGATTTAAAATGGAAATAGTAACTAGATTATAAAAATGGACTAATTTTTAAGGATTTTTTTTTTTTTATAAGAATAAAAAATAGATGAATTAATAGAATATGACACAGTAAATTTTGGAATAGCTGTAGGCAAATCTATAGTTGGAATATCTACACTAATAACAAATGAAACAATGGAAGAAACTACCTCATTAATGTTTTTCCTTTCTTTTTATGTGATTATTTTCTGACCTAAAGTGATAGTTGGGTTTTTTCCACCTATGGGATTCATATAATCATGGATTTAAGTTTATACAACTCTATCTCTTTATTATCTAAGGTTGGTTGTTCACTAAATTTAGCCCAATTACCATCATTATTTCCACATCTACTTCCTCTTCATTATTTAAATACTTAACTAATTATTTGACCTACTCAAGATCCTATCTCTTATTATTCCTATTCATCCTCATCATGAAGGGATTCATATATGGTATGAAGACTAATAAATGACATTTATTCTAATTACTTTCCATTGCAGGATGTGGGAAGATATTTGGGCTTCCTCTGGTAAGTGACTTTGGCGGGAGTAGAAGATGGATGAGATGGTGAAATGTTGGAAGAACAATAGTGGTGGAAATAACCACTATAGGTGGTGGTGAAGGAGCATTTAGTGAGACAATAGTGGTGGGGGAAAAGGTGATCATATTTGTCATGGTAGGGATAGTTTGAAGAGAAGTGTCCTCACCAATGGTTATGGATGTTGGTGAACTTACCCAAGGAGACTAGTGAGATTCAAGAGTAGTTATAATATAAAATAAATAACAATATATAAAATTATGGATACCAACCTCATTAATTAGTATAATGGGTGGTAGAGGTGACCTAAAAAAAGTTCTCTTCCTCTATCCATCTAAAGGATGTGTATAATTATCCTTTGTTATAACTATTCCCAAAGCTTGAGTAGTGTCAACAAAAGATATAGAAGCAGACAAAGGAATTGGGAAACCTTTTATAATTTCCCTCCTTATTTCAGTTTTGTACTTCCTTTAGCTACTTGAATCCCCTTATTTAATGTTTATTTGTTCCCCTATAGGAGAGAAGGGTTGATCTTGCACTGGTGAATCATGTGACTAGGATAGAGGCCATTGATGGATCCATAACCTTTGTTATTTTTCTTATATAACATCTAAATCATATTGAAGGGCTTGAGACCATATCAAAGACATCGACTTATTCTTCATCTTTGTCTATACCTTCATGTCATTTTATGAATTCAAAAAAATAACATCACGATCATATTCCTAGTGATAATATTAAATTTTCACCTTTTTCTTCTCCTTAATGTATTATAGGTATGCCCTTATCCTCTTTTTAGGATCCCCTTTACTAAATGGTGCCACCTTTAATTTTTAATAAGTTCTATCCTTGAAAACTTGGTTAAAATGTGGCCTAATCACATTTTATAGCCTACTGGTTAAAGGAGTTTTAAATTAATAATCTAAGTGATTCTATACTAAATTTTAATCAATATTGTAAATTTTATATGTTATTCCTTACTCTATAATTTTATTTGGGACATCGTGTGGCAGAAACAACATAGATGTTCTTATGCCTTATATCTTGATGGCAATGAAGTTAGGGTAAAACTAATAGTCCCCCATTTTTTAAGGCTCCTTTTTAGGTTATAAAAAAAGTTAGGTATTAGAGTGTCATGCTTTTATTTAAAAACTTGATGATATACCTCATCACATATCCCTTTATTTTATTTCAAACTTTTATATGAACATAAAAGAATATTCTTCACTAAATCTATTTCCTAGGTATTCCATTAGGGGTTTCCATAATTACATGTGGGTATTATGAATTGTGCCTAATAATGCATCTAGTAAATAAGACATCATGAATAAATTACCATTAGCTAGACTTTGATCTAGATAAAACATTTGTGTCTTTAGCCTGGCACTTATGAACTCTCCTGGGGTGACTATTTTATCATATGTTAAGAGAATGTCTAATGATGGGACCCACTCAACATGTACATACATAGTGCTGGTAAAACCATATGATCAATTTAAGAGATACATATCTACCCTAATTCATATTCTAAATTTCACAAAACCATTGGATGAAATCCCTTCATTTAGATTCATCATCTAGTCTTGGACTATCCATTATTTTAACTTTTCCTCTATGATATTTTACTTGAGCCGGACATTGGCTGGGACTTGGTTATATGCATTATATAAGAATATATTTATAAGATACCTCTAAAATTCCCTACAATAAATATAAATACTCATGTCTTTTATTTTCCTAGTGTGTAGCCAATCCATAGAAAATGTTCCATTCAAAAATAATATTTTAACAAGTTTATGCAATTAATTACCTCTAGTTTTACCACTCTTTTTTGGATCCATTTTAATTTAATGGGTATCAAGTCATATATATATTGCTTATTTATTATATAAATTTTATCTTTCATAGAATGAAACACCATATATTTCACTTCATCCCACAACATTGAGTAGTGAATGAATGTGAAGTCTAGGGAATTATTTTTAAACACAATATCCAAAAACTCTTCACCTCCAACATAAGAATATAAGGAGATTTAAGATGATCCTAATTTGAAGAGGAGGTCATATTTTTTCAATAAAAATAATGAAATTTATTTTTAAAATTGTCTAATTTTGTCATCTATAAGTTTACTAATAAAATTAGGGCTTCTCGAATGCTTGAAGGATCAAAATTGTAATGCTTGATCAAGAAATTAATGGTGAAATGTCTTTAATTCATGTATATTTTTCATATATCACTCTAAAGTATGAGTCTTAAATTAATTCATGTGTCATAAATGCAATAATGACTTTTTGATTTAATTCATGTTTCAATTTGAATGTGCAACTCAGTTTTGGTAGGTTCACTTGCTTTCTAAATCAAAACATTTCTTTAACTTTACATATATAGTCATCCCTTTTTAGATAATTTACACTTTTTAATTAATTGTATCTTTTGATTTATTATCAACCTTATTTATGTGTACCTTTACAAATATAAAATTAGATAATGACACTTGTTTGATATCTATTTATCCAACTCTTTAGATTTGTAGTCATGTTTCATATGATTTGGGGTCATAAGTTAAAGTGATTGAGCTGTGTGAAGAAATATAAAGCATGAGGGAAGTCAAAAGGCCATAGACATGGCTTATTGTATATTGTGAATATGTATGCCATAGAAGGCTATAGGTAATTAAATGCCTATATATGGCATGATCTCAGAGACTTGGGGCCATAAGACCAATGAACCCTTGAATTTGATTTAATACTTCAAAAATTTTAATGTAAATGAAAATGTTCCAAGTTTCACATGTTTATAACTATATAAGCTCAACACCATTAGACTTTGAATTATCATACTATGTTAATCCTTTCAACATTTTGGTTGATGAAAATATACCAAGTGTCAAACACCTAGAGCCTTGGAAGCTGGAAACCCTCAGACTCTAAGATCTTAGACCTATTAGATAACTGATAATTATGTGAAGTCTTTTTGTTCCTAGGTTACCAAAAAATCACCACGTGATGTATTTTAAAATTTTAGGGATTTATAAAACTTAAAATTTAATTTCAAAATTAAAGTCTCTTTGTAATGTTTTAATTCCATGTGTCAATGACCAAGAGCTCAAGACTTGTTCAGAACATTAGAAATATTTTGAGAAAGCTTAAGGCTCTAGGCAATACGATAGTGCCACATTTCATAATCATGTATAATATATGTGAGACCTAATCATGTGTAATTAACTAGTCCTGGATGATAGTCTTATGATCATAAAAAACACATAGGAAAACTAGGCTGAAAATGATATTAGTACCATTATTTGATAAATTGAAGCATCAATATTGAAAAGAACTTATGAATACTCGAGGTTCAAAATAGAATAAAATTTTCATTCAAGATTTTATTTTCATGATTAGAGTTTATATAAATTTAAAATAATATAAATAACTTTAGAATTTTCATGAAGAACATCATATATGGACTTTTAAGGTTTATAGGGCCCCTAAATAGAGGTTTCTAACAATGATGGGTCCCCATTTGAAATTTTAAAATGGTGTATGTGTGTGTGGTGGGGGGAGTGTGGGTGTGTGTGTGTGTGTGTGTTAGGGCACAAAAAAATGTCCTTAACCTAGCCCCTTGGTATGGAATTATGAGGGAGGGCATATATCCACCTATATTTATACTTGTCTCTATGCCAATAAAATTCTCTATTACCCTATACATGATAGTGTGAGGGACTATGTGATCTCTATCTCTTTATCACCTTCTACCCACTATTATGTCTAATTATATTTTATCTATATCTCACCATCAACTAATATTTTTCCAATCCATGATTGTTTTTTAGAATACCTTTCTAAAAACTCTTGTACTATGGGTAACCTATAATTTATCATGCTAACATCTACTATATGTCCTATAGAATATGAGGTCTTAAGTCCACTCTGTCATGTTGGATGAGTGTTGGTTTTATAAGGACATCACCTTGAATTTAGTCATTAACACTTTCAATACATATTGTAAAATGAAAAAATGAATGTTTTCTCTAATTATAAGTATAAAACTAAAAAATAAACCACCCATATCTCAAAGTGTTTAAATTATGCTTTAA
>JARHVA010000783.1:1000000-1012500 GCA_037957365.1 Torreya grandis | reverse complement strand
CATTTGGAATGTCATAAAAATTTATGAATTAACATTTATGGAAGTTATTATTCTAATTTAAATATTTTTTTTGGGATAAAATAACATGATTTCCTCATGAATCACATATCCCAAAAACATACCGAATGGTACTAAAAACTTGCACTTCTTCAAATACAAATAAATCTAGAGTTATCTATACCACTTAAACATCAAGTGAAGATTTTTATATTTTTCCTTCATAATATCCTAAACTATTTTATCATCAAGATAAACTTCCTTAAAATTTTTAATAAAATCACTAAATGCCTCCACAATAATGCAGGAGAACACTACTTAAACATTTTGTATACCAAAAATAATAATTTTATATAAAATGGTTCTTATTAAGTGGAAATTTTATTTTCTTCCTTATCCTCATTTACAATATAATCCTTATGAAAAATTTAAAAATATCTCATCAAAGGTATAAATTTCACATCTTATAAATCCTTTTACAACTTCTTTATTAAGTGGAATAGGAAATGGATCCATCAAACATGAGTTATTTAAAAATAGATTATACATGCATAATATTAATGAATTTAAATGTTTTAATGCTTGAACCTACATTCCAAACACAATAATGGTAACTCTACTCACTTTGGTACTTCTCCTTGTAGAGAATCACTAGATCCAACTAGTTTGGTTTCCTAAATTAGTGTTGTTTGACTTGAACTATGTGAAAAATGGAACTTTAGATGGGAAAATTGGTGCAAGAGGGTCTAAAAGGTAAAAATTAATGGTTAATTTACTCCCCACTAGTGATTCTCAAATCCATACAAAAACATAAAATTATAACACACACACCAAAAAAGATCATTTTATTAAATTATATATAATTACATTAAAAAAATGAGATCATAATGTTCATTTACACATTCAAGATTCTAGTTCTTACTCCTCTCTCCAATATTCATACTTGGGAACCCTTTATCTATGGCTATGATCCTTTTTATTTCATGGAACCAATGTTAGAACTTACATATAAGTATATCTTCCATTCAAGTAGTAATTGAACCATCACATAATGGATTCTCAAAATTTTATGATGAACATTTTTATTCATAATATATTTAATGCCATACAACAAATTTTATTTAAAATATCTCTTCAAGATCTTACAAATGATTTTTTAAAAATCTAAAATGATGGTTTCATGTGAAATTTATGTTTTCCTAAATTTTTCAATGTCACTTAGAATGATAAATATTCACAGTGAATATTTATTTGAAAATTATTATCAAACATTGCCTATGATTATGACACATGGCATGATCTTAGGGTCTCCATATGATGGAATAAAAATGGTCCCCATGACCTTTATAATATTTGTGGATCTATGGGAGCATTTATCACAACTTATAATATCAACACATACATGTGGACTTATGGGAACATCTAACTTTTTTTTATAATTTCTAATGTGTATGATACATTTATCCCATCATATAATTATGACCTATGTTGAAATTGATTGTGACAATTGTCTCAATTTATGGCTCCGAGACTCACATGACCAACTAATTTCTTTGTGAGATAATCCAAATGCCATGATCCCCATGAATATGAGATTAAATTTGATGATTTTCATCACCTCTCAAACCATTATCCCATGCATAACTACCTATAATTATGTGAAATTGAAGTTAAATTTAACATCCTAAATACCATCATTTTTTTATCCCATGTGCAAGAATTCTTTAGGAACCATTAGTTTTATTACAAACCTATATAAATTTTGGATTCCATAAATATATATGTAAAATACACATCTCAACATAGGGATTACTTGGTAAAAGTCATGTGAATAACTAAAAATAAATATATAAATGAGATCATGATGACATTATAAATTAATGTCATGAATTTAAATGTGATGAAAATAATATACCAAAGAAACTAAAATTTTTTTTTGAGAACTATTAAATTAAAAAAAAAATTAAAAAAAACTCATAATATTATTTTGGGATGCAATATTTCATGTTTACCTTAGATTATCTTGAATTAGACACCTAAGGTAATTGAAATTGTACATGAGCTCATACTCATATACCCATTGTGAGATATTCAATTTTATTCCTTAAATATAAAATTAAGATGAATTCATCTAAGTTGCATCTTCAATTTCTCAATTCTTCCATTTCACCAAGTACTCATAGTACTCCATGCCTCTTTTGTTCTTTCCAATTGATGTGTCTAGGATGGATTCTATGCCTTATTTTATTTTATTGTTATCTTTCGATTCCAATAAAAATTTCAACAATCCATGATTGAATTTTACTCATTTTATTACTCTACCTCATATAAAATAGAAATATGGCATGTTAAATATTAGGTATATATTTAATTCATTTGAAAAATCAATTTCATATGCATTGGTTGAAAATTTTATAAAAATTCTAAAACATTCAGTTTTATTCCACATGAGCTTGTTATATTCTTTTTTAAGAAATATCTCTTTTGAAAAATGTGAAAATACCATATCCCAGACCTAAAAAATATGATCTCTCATGTTATGATCAACGTGTTTCTTGTATTTTATATTATTTCCTCTAATTTTATTTTCACTTCTACATGCACAACATGCATTATTTATGTATAATATTCCCCTTTAGAACTTATTTCATTCATATCAATAATGTTTCATAATTGAAACACACCTCTTAGCTTGTTTCCATACATTATTCAAAAAGGAATCATACTTTTATTATGATTGATTGCATTATTGCAAGAAAATTCAACCTAAGCTAGCACCAAATCCCACTATTTGGGCTTGTCTCTTACTAAACATATTATAAAGTTACCAATATTGTGATTCAAAAAAATACCTCTCCCATCCATTTATAGATGATAATCTCAAATAAAATATAATAATTTGCCTAATTTTATACATAATTTCCTCCAAAAATTCCCCAAAAAATTAGTGTCTCTATCAAATACAATACTTCTTAGTTATCCATGTTCATAACTTAGTTGAAAATAGGTTATCAATATTTGTGGTATTAATAGTTTTATTTTAAACATTAAACTATGCCATAATAATAATAATAATAATAATAATAATAATAATAATAATAATAATAATAATAATAATTATTATTATTATTATTATTATTTATTAGATTGGGTAAATAAGGTTGGTTTTACAAGGACTAATAAACAACATGTTTGAACCAAAAAAGACCGAAAATCATGAAAGTAAGCTACTACATGTTATATAATGCATAATTCCATCAACAAAAACAACATTAATCTAGTAAACAAACTATAAAAAAAGATCTTAAAAAAACACTAAATAGAAATATAGGGCTCCCTTGAGCTTGGCTTGTCTTTTACCTTCAACACTTCCTACATCATCCTTTTGTAGGTGGGATTGCTTAGAACTTCTAGTGGGGCCTATTTGGTCTTCTTCTGAGTGTTAATTTTAACCTTAAGAGTCAGTAGAATGTATTTAGTATCTTTTGGTTCATTTTCCTAGTTAGTATCCTTATTTATTAGGGGAATTTAAATTTTCTTTCCCTTGTCCAAATCCTACTTGATTTGGTCAGTCTCATGTTTCAAATCATTCCATTCCTTGATAATATTAGACATGGTCCTTCCCATATCCATCAATCTCATTTCAAGGTCTCCAATATTTATTCTATGATCTCAATATATATCATCAATATTGTAGACACTTTTTCTCTTCTTTCCTTATTCCTCCTACCAAGATATGGCCATAGTTTTTGGCTTTTTGTTCATAGAGGATGGGTTATGGTTCCTAATTACTTGTTGGGGATTTTTGTCAGTTTTTTTATGAGGGGGAGTTGGTAAGTGAAATATTAGGGGTTGGAAGTCCTTCCTCATTTTTTGTAATCCCAAAATCCCTAGAATGGTTTTCTAATGGGAGATCAAGGATGACTTTCCTTTGAAGGGGTTCTCCAGTTTGGAATAGTAGGTAGATCATTTCTTGATGGATAATATCATTGTTGTTATCAATCTAATAGGATATGACCATAATTTCTAGATATTTGAGAAGGTAGTAAGTTAGACTAATTTTATTCCCTCAAAAGAGATTAAGCAATTAAAAATGGTGGGATAATATGAGATTAAAATTACTTTCAAGAGTTAAATACTTCATGATTTTCAATTATATTTCTGGCCAACAATGATAAAGGTCTTGCCTTGAGAAGTGTTTCTTCTTATTCTTCATATTTTTTTTTTGTATAAGAATTTATACATCAAATCTAATTTATACTTTTTGTCCTTCAAAGATTTTTCTCCATCACATCTCATCCTATTAATCTACCCTATTCATTCTTTAGTCATAATAAACTTGATGCCTCTCATTCTAACCATCCTTTGATTCCATTCCAACATGAATTCCTTTGATAACATATTTATTGTGCCCTAAAATTCATTACATAAACTTCATAAATCCACCCTTACATAATTTCTTATAGACCATTTTTATTTCCTATACCTCCATGTAAGAGAAGAGTTCTAATCATTCTATATCTCCTCTCATTTTCTCATTAGATCTGTTCTATATGAAAATTCCTATCTTCTTCTCCTTAGAAATTAGATTTCAAGAATGACCAATTTTTAAAGTCTTGTCACTTTTAGTGTTATGACTAATAATGCTAGAATCATTATGCGTGAAGGGATGAATTAGTCACATGCCCAAGTTTGTATTTCCTATGTGTGACTTTCTTGTAGAGCTATGCTATTGTGTTGTTTGAATAATTATTAACTGAGTTTAAAAAATGGTCTGGGAAATTATGGGCTCCTTCCCATATGATCATTGTGTAATATTTAACACCAAAGTTTGAAAAATAATCCAAAATTGAGTTGCCTTCATGAAAAACATGTTGGATAAAGGCCTCTCCAAAGGAAGATAGAAACCACATAGCATCATTAATGATACATTTGATTATATGGGAGGTAGTGGTTTTTCCTAGTTAGATGATGATAAGGTTAAGTGATTCCCCATCAGTGACAAAAAAGGCCACATTAAGCCTAGAGATAAGAAGAATTCCTTAGAATATGGCCATTAATTCAGCCACATGATTGGTTTCAACACTAATGGGACCCACATAATTTGATACCACATTCCCATCATGAGCCCTGATAACCCTCCCTCAAGCCTTACCTAGGTTACTTTTTTTGGATCCATCAAAATTGAGATTTAACCATCCCTATGGTGGCAGTGACCACTTGGTAGAGTTCTTAATAGATAAATATTTATAGATATCCAACACTTGGTTAATGTTTTAGTTAATAAGAATGGAATTTTAAGAAGGAGACTTAGGAATCTTGTCATTGGGAGGGAACTAACATCGATTCTCTACAATAGCTGAGCATAAATTCAAGAACATGGAGTAGATTCTTCTCTTTTTTTAATCAAAAATATTGACATTCCTTTCCTTATAAAAAACCCAAAATAGATGGGGAAGAGAGAGATTCCATAAAAAGGAAATGGAATCTAAATCCTAGGGGGGTTCTATTATGTAATTAAGTACAATAGTGAGCTAGGATGGATCGAGGATACAAGAAATTTTTGAAGGATAAGGTTAAATATTTAAGTGACAAAAGGGACATAAAAAAATGTGGTAGGTTGACTCCTTTGATAATTTGCATAGATTACACCTATTATGGATGGTCATAGCTCTCTTGGATAAAATATAAATAGTGAGAACTTTGTTTTTGGATGCCAACTAGAAGAAGACATTAACCTTAGGATTTAGGTGATTAATACAAAGTGGATTCCAATAATCCCACTCCTCATCTAGGCCCATATGAAAAAAATAACCTTCCTTCACTAAAAAACTCCCACTATTTTCAATAGACCAAATCAATAAGTCTTTCTTTGGGAAAAATAAAATGTGGACATGTTAAGCCTAAGTAAGGCCTAAGAAACTTATTAATTTATAGAATCCAAGTGGAAAATATTCCAATGTGGAATGCCATTCTCATAAGATCAATAATATTTGAATTTTATACCCCTAGAATTTTTAAACAAAGGTTAAATATTTATCTATGGGTCTCAAAGTGCAAGGGATTAAGAGATCTTGGGGTAAATCCAAAATTTCACCATTTTCCCATTTCCAATTTTCTACCTACATCCTTTCTAGAGTATATGCTTTCCACTTGAAATGTCTTTCCAAAAATCTGAGCCATTAGTGGTACCTTCCTCCTATAAAAAACAATCCTCATCATTTCCTTCTAGATATTTAGCTTTGATGATGTGGGTCCACTATTTGTCTTCTTTAAGAATTTTCCATCTCAATTTTATGAGGGATTTATTCATTTTTTCATCTTATGAAGTCCCAACCCTCTATAGGGATTAGGGAGGCATGCCTTTTCCTAATGAAATTGTGGAAATTTGAATCTGTATTTTGAGCCAAAGGAAGTTATGCTAAATTTGCTCAATTTTGTCAACATTTTTTATGGGAATCTTGAAAAGGGACTTAAAATAAATAGGGATGCTTTGGATGGAGATTTTGAGAAGTTATAGTTTTCTTTCTTGAGTCATCAAATTCCCCCTCTATCCTAGTAGTTTCTTCAATACTATGTCCACTTAGGCGTTTTAAAATTCTACCTTCAATTTTATAGAAAAGAGTGGGATGCCTAAGTGGGTATAAAGAAGATTGCTTATCTAACACCCAAAAATAACATCTAACTTATTTTAGAAACCCTTCTGAGTGTTGATAAAAAATGGAGATATTAGAATAGTTAATATATTGATTTGAGAATTGTTTATTCTCTGATAGGATCCTTTTAATATATTTAAATTTAGTAACTGAGGCTTCACCAAGAAGGAAAGTGTCATTAAAAAATAGTTCATGGGTGATTGGGATAGTGTTTTAAGTCAACCTTAAGCCTTTAATGAGACCCCAATCCCTAGCTACCTAAATATGTCTTACCTTAATTTCAATCAGGATGATGAAGAGATAGGGAGATAAGGGATCTCCCTGTCTCAATCCCTTACTAGCTAAGAAGTATCTTTTGGGAACCCCATTGATCAAAACTAAAAACTTAGGGGTATACATACAACTAAAGATGAGATTATAGAATGAAAAATTGAATTTTAATCTTTTAAGAGCTTTGTTGAGTAGTCTCCAAGATACTCAGTAATAGAACTTGTTCATATCTAATTTGTCAAACATGCCTTACTTGGAGAATACAGAAGTGGAGTGAATGGCCTAATGGATTTTGAATATGTCATCAATGATTTGTATCTTATAAATTAAGCCTCCATAATGTTCACCTATGATCCTTCCAATGATTGGTTGAATTATTCTCACTATAATTAGTGAGTAAATGTCATAAGTAATGGTGTATAAACTTATGGGTCTAATTTGTTTTAGTTGATTTACTCCTAGTTTTTTGTGAATAAGAATGAAAAAGGTGTTATTCATCTCTTCTAAAATATTTATATCTCTAAATAATTTAGAGATTGATTCCTCCAATTTTATATTAATGACATCCCATAATTTATAGAAAAAATGAGGGGGGAAACCATTAGGGTCTACATCTTTGTTTCCTTGCATAGAAAACACTCTATTTTTAATTTTATTAGCTAAAGGGGGTTCTAAATTTTAGGCTCTCATATTGGGTAATCAAATTAGGAATATTATGTAAAAAAATTTCTTCTAATTTCACATCGAGAGATCAATTTTTCTTCAATAAGTTCTTGTACAAGTATATGATCTTCTCATTAATGTCTTCTATATCCCTACTTTTCCTTCCATCCATAAAAATAAATTTATATATCATCTTTTGGTTTCTATTTTTGGATGCCTTCTAGTAGAAAAAAATTGTATTTTTATCCCCTTCCTTGAGCCACATGCATCTAGACTTTTGTTTCTATAAGTCTTGTTCCTTGGCCTCAAGGTCATGATACCTGTTGAGGAGTTATTTTACTTCAAGGCTAGACTATTCATTAAACACATACAAATATAAATGTTCTTCAATATTTTTGAGTTCCTCTATTTTTTTTTTTTGGTGTAAAAATGTTGCTAGAGACCTCCTTATTCTAGATTTTTAATTTTGACTTCAAGTGATTTAGTTTTTTGACTAGAATATACATGTTTGTGCCTAAGAATGGATCTTCACACCAAGAATTTATGGATTCCATGAGATTTGGATGGTTTAACCATATATTTTAAAATTTTAAATGGAAATACTTAAATTTGGGAATTATTTCACCTTAAAAAATAATCAGATTATGATTCGATCTGATCCTAGAGAGAGAGTAGAGCAAGCTAGTATAATGAAGATCCCAATTTAAAGAAACCAAAACTCTATCTAGCCGTAATTTAATTAGGTATGATCCAATTATCCTATTCAACCATGTGAAGGGTTTTCCATTTATTTCCATGTCCACCAAATCTACCTTTGAGATAAAGGTGTTTAACTCAATCATACTTTCTAAGAAGTCTATTAATCCCACTATATTCTCAAAAGTTAATGGGAGGAGTTGAAATCCCTTGACAATAGCCATTTAAAATGTGTATTAAGCTTCCTAAAATTGACCATATCATTCAAAAGTTTACTTATGGATATTATATAATTAGGAACATAAATATTTGATAGTATCCATTAATCCTTTCTCACTATGTTCCTAAATAATATTTCCATATGATTGCTACTATTAATAAGTACTTCTCCTTCAAGGTCTTATGATATATAGAGAGCCACCATCCCTCTATAATCTCCCTTTGAGCTTAAAAAAAATGGTTATCTCTTTTACATATTTTATTAATATGTTTTGTAAATAATTCCTCTGACATTTTCATTTCTTGTAGAATGAGAATGAAAGAATCATTTCATTTTATCAAATTCTTTACTAGCCTCTATTTTATAGGGTTGTTTAACCCCTTTATTTTCCAATATATAAGATTCATTTATTAAGTCAAGTGAAATGAATTTTAAGGTTTATTTATCTACCATAAGTAATTTAATTAGCTACTTCCTTATTCTTGATAATCTGATTTAGATTTCTAAACCTCTCATTTCATAGATTTTTCTTGGGTCTAATGTTATTCCTCCCCTTTTGGATTTTAGGGAGTATCCCTTAAGCACTAACCCTTTTCCTTAGAGGGATAAGCTAAATTTGGGGGTTATTCTTGGATTTATGGTTGAGGTACTTTATCCATTTCATCCAAAAACAAGGGGATTCTATGCAAAATAATCACCATGGGGATGCGATTAACTAGATCAGTAAAGGGAGATAAGTTTCAAATCAGCCTAAAATTTAAAAAATTCCTCAATGCTATAAAATCATGAAGTGATGGATCCTATCAAGAGGAAGAATATATTGGGTTTCTATTTATCTTAACATTCTTATCTTTAGGGTGAGACAAACCACATCAAAGAATGATCACTAGGGAAGCTTCCATCTTAAGACCAAGTGATGGTTTTTTATGGGTGGTAGCACTATATCTAGGAGGGTCTGAACCAAGTTTTTATATAATATCTATATCATTAATAGAGGGGTTTCATAGTGCATGGGAATCAAAATCTATAGTTATCAACTCCCCCTTATCAATCTCTTCATTAGAAATAGTTTTTTTTAATCCAAAATACTTTAGTAAGATGAGGAGGTTGCAAGGACTTGGGATCATCCTTTGACAAATGATTGAGAGTGTTACATTTATTTTAGATTAAAGATGAGTTTTTCATACTCTATATGTTGGGAATATGATCCATATTTGAATTTTAACATGATGGAATGGAGGGGAGGTTTTATATTAGGGATAAATACCTAAAATTTTATGGCAATCATTTATCTATGGGATCTAGTAACCAGATATATAATGATGGGTTGTCAATATGCCCATGATCACTTTAGGCTCCCAATATTTGAGTGGAAGATTGAGAGTAAGACTCACATTGGTATTTCATCAATTTTTGGACTTCTTAAGTTAGTACTCACCTTCTATCTCCTTAAGTTTATATTGTATTTACCCATAAATTAAGGTCCATATATCAATACTTTGAATCATTCCTCTTGGTTTGTGAAGTTAATCAAGATTAAATTTCTAGCTAAGGATACCACTTTTATTTACCCATTGGGTTTTCATCTATAGTTAACCCATTTCTTGAATGATTCAATATTAGGTCTAAACCCATTCACTTTTACTATAAGTTATTTTGCTAGTTTTAGATCTTCCTTCTCTACTAGAGTGTCAAGAACATGGACTCATGACTAGTTGTTCTCAAAAGACATTTCAATATGGAAATTAATGGAATATTTGCCCTCTAGGAATTTTCCCAATACCTTATCTACCTAAGTCAAGGAGGGAATGTTTTGACCCATGATAAAGCCTTTTTTATGGTGGGACCCTTTCCTTTGTCTTGTTTGATAGGATAACCATGATCCTAATCTCACCTTATTCTGTATTAAAAATATTGTCCTCCCATGAATCATATTTCACACATTCATTCGATATCTATTTTTCATGCCTAAACCAAAATTCAAAATTATGAGTGATTTCTACCTTATTCTATATTCCTTCTCCTCACTCACCTTTCTCTCCATAATAATTATAACAACAACAACAACAATAATAATAATAATAATAATAATAATAATAATAATAATAATAATTCATTACCTAGTTAATGTGTTTATAATCTAATTTTAATATGCATTCTTAACACATCCCATGGTTTATTTGGTATAGGTAATAGCTAATATAAATTAGTGTTTTGGATTCCTTTTTCATGTTGACAAATTATACATATTTTCATGGACATATTCATGTCCATAATCATTTTTGGCCAGTAATATTTATTACTCATATATGATAAAGTTTTGTCATACCCAAAATGATTAGTTAAACCTATTTTATTTATTTTTTATTTTAGTAGTTTCTCTCCAATGGAACCCTGAGGTATGCATAAATATTTTGTTTAAAACTTAAACCATCCTAAATCAATTGATTCCAACCATGGGTTTATATCTATATCAACTATATTTTTACATGTTTTCCATGCATCCTAGAAATACTCACCATTATGATACAATTTTTTCATTGAACTGAATCCAATGACTCCAAATCTAAGTTCATTCATAACAAGAGCTTGCATACTCAAGGAATGTACAGACATATTTGATTTCCCACTTATATGTTTTTAAAAATATATAATTTCACCCATTTCATATGTAACTAATTGTATTTTAATTGGTTGTTTATAAATTCTAGGGCTTAGAGGTCTGCAAACAAAATAATATTTTTTTACAAATAAACAATGGTACCACTTCTTAAGAACTTGTGTTGTTACATTAAAATCTTGAACATACAATAAAATATTTTATACATTCCTCATTAAATTTATAACTAAAATATTAAATAGAATTATCTTATTTACTTAGTTTATTCATTATAATTTAATCAATAAATGTTTGACAATGCTTTTTCTTGACACCTTTACCTTATTTGGTTAATCTATCATTTTGATAACTGACAATCTCTAAGAAAGCCTTCAAAGTCTTGTAATTACCTTGAATATCTTTAATAATTCCCTATTAAACATATAATTCATTGTAACTTTGGTTTTATAAGACTTTATCCATTATGGAAAATACTACACTATCATAGAAGGATACATTATGTCCTTATCCTATTGTGTGTCATTATCCATAGTACTGTAACAGTTATCTTTTGAAAATGACACAATTCATAATGAATATATTTTGAAAGATGGTAAGTAATTTATTTATAAATATTCAAAATATTAGACTATAAAATCACATCAAGGCTCTCATTTTAAACCCTCAGTTCTCTTAATAGTTCTCACTAACAAAAAGAATCAATCATCTGAGTAAAGACTATCATTACAATTTTTCTACCATATCATAGTCCCTAGTCAAGTATAGCATTTTTTTTATTTTAGGTTAAGGATATCCTTTATCAATAATTCTAATCAAATATTACCAGATGAATTCACATGATCTTTCCTATAACGGGGTTTTTAAGGATAAATTGGCCATATCACACTTCCCCATTTTCAATGCTTTTACATTTGATATTTCTTATGTATTTGTTCATGATTAAGGTATAAAATTTATAGGTATTCTACACATGAAACTGAGCTCCATCAAAAAAATAGTTCACTTACAAATAGTGGTGAACAAGCTTTGATTTTTATACCCAACACACAATCTATTTGAACAAAGCCACAATATTAGACAATGATGCTTTGTGACCTTGTCCTAGTATCTAGTGGATTTATATTTTATGATGTATTTTTGCTTATAGGTTAATATAGATAGTTACAGTCAACTACCATATAACATAGTCTAAAATATATCAATTTTCAAGGATAATTCTCTAACCCTATCCTTAACTTCTAATTTTTTAGAAATTTACAAGTTCTGTAAATTTTATAGATTTATGTGCTTGTTGTATTTTGTATTATTTAAATTTATAGATTAGATAAAAAATGGATTACATTTTTAATTAGGGATAGTTTTTTATTATAATTAATTC
>JARHVA010000783.1:907500-995000 GCA_037957365.1 Torreya grandis | reverse complement strand
TTTAGATTAGATTACTCATTTCATTATTAGGATTCTCACTTAATTCAATCCTTTTTTCCAAAAAGGGTCAAGCATTTGGTTAACCCAGCTTCTGAGTCTTCTCATGCAAATTCTAGCTCGACATAGGGTTTTTATCTTTATAAATTTTTATATTTTTGTAAGTATTCATATCTAAATTTTAATTTCCATTAATTTTGGAATAATTTTTTTCATTTATTATAAATTAAAAATGTCAATAAATATTATTTTGAAATTTAAGATAAGGAATCCTTAATCAACCATCTAAATATAAATCATGAATTAATTGATGCATTTTGTATATTTGATGAGTTGAAATCAGTAAACATGGTAAGAATAATACATACACATATAGTAAACATTGATCCTTAAATGTTACCACTACTGATTATATCATAATATACTTTGACTTAAGCACAACATTGAATCATAAATCTAGTGGGGGCACATGATATGTTTTCAAACAATTGTTCCATGAAGATCAAACAACTATTACTACATCATCCATGGGAAAAATTATACTTCAACACAATTACTAGTTTAAATACCTATATAAATAGAAATTTTTGAATTCAATTTTGTGACTTCCTAAATATAAAATATCAATCCTAATGGATAAAATATTAAAAAAAAAAATCTAATTTATTCAAGATTTAGAAGCTAAGGTTAAAAACATTGATAAAAATGCTTTGAAATAACTCATGATATTTATCAAAAGATGGATTTCATAATAAAATTTCAATTAAAATATATTTTCACCATTTTACAACCATTTTGTTTCACCCAAGTTCATAATTTATGATGGCAAGAGTGATCCTAAGAATCATCTCTAATATTTCTATGCATCATGCCTTGACTATGCTTCTAATGAAAATAATTTGACCATGTTATTTTCAAGAAGCCTATATAAATATGCTTTGATATGGTTATATGCTCTACTTTTATAATAATTAGAAAATTCAATCTTCAAGAGAATAATTTTGTATCACATTTTTATATCAAAATTAATGAAAGGTTTTCATATTCATAAATTGTTAAAATCAAGCATGTAAAAAATAAGCCTATTAATGAATTTTTTTTAGGTATAAAAAATGATAGACAAAATGAAAAATCCAATTGAAGATAAATAATTTCAAGATATATTTAAGAAAATTTTGGTTAACCCATTACATGATTCTATTGTATTCAAGAAGTTTAAGTATTGTGATGACTTATGTCATATTAATTCAGAATGAGAAATCAAAGTTATTTAATTGAACAAGGTTAAGTATGTAGCAAATAAATCAAGCATATCAAATAACAAGTTTAATTTCAAGACAAGATATAAGGTTAAACCTAATAAGCCTAATATGAAGAAAAAATAGTTAATAAAATATTATATCACCTAAATCATCTCATATTATCAAATAGACCTAAGAGACAATTTACATGATTACCTTAGTCTCCAGATTCATTCCTTTAGAAGCTAGTGTATTGTCATCTCCTATCTCTGCCTCTTCTTATGGTGGTTGATATGATCTAACCTGTACCGAAAGGATATGATGAAAATACCTATTTTTATTTCCAAAAAAGTGCTAGGAATTATACAAACTAGTGTCTTAAATTGAATCATAAGACATAATATTTTCCTGATAGTGAACAAATTACCTTTGACAATGTTCCAAATATTAGGGTCACAACCTAATGATCATCAAAACCAAAATATATTCAAAAATTCATTAAATATCCTTCTAAGAAATCATCAAAAGTGAAAATGACATATAATGAACATCCTCCTCCACCACATGATGGACACCCATTGGATGGGATCATTGGCATGGTTACATAAGAGATAACTCATATGTGTTGATGCTCAGCATTCCCCTATTCCTAGAATGGGGACCCTCCTTTCCATAGTTAAAAAAAAAATACCCAAGATGCCAAACATCTTAACTCATTTGACTACATATGGATTTGATTTAGTGCTTTCATTCTTAGAATTTTTTGGTCAATCATTCATTTTGTAATAACAATTGAAATTTATAAATACTAAAGTTATTACAAGTTTTCTTTAAGTTTTTTATTTGACAATTAATTATTGACCATGGATAGTTCAATAATTTGCAGACATGCTTTCACTAAGAGAATACAATTGAGATCTTTAATATACATGAATGTAACAAGATTTGTTGGTCTTATTAAACTAATATTGTTGTGTTTAAATCATTTTATTTAAAAATCTTGGTTTTAAACTTGTTTAAATTTACTTAAGAAAGACATATGATGTCTTCTAGAATCTAACTTAAAATTTTTTTTGGCCTCATAAGATGTCAAAATTAGAGTAATAATTTATGATTCCTCATGGGACATCAAATTTCAAACTACAAATCAAAAGGATGGGTGTCCAACTTAATAGGATTTACAACACCTTTAAAATTCATCGTGTCTTATACAAGACACCCAGAGTAAATCTATGAGTATATGAGAAATGTAGCATCATATGGAGATATCTTGAGAAGACTAACCATTAAAATAAAAATATTAGGCTATATGTCATAATCCTATCCCTTATAAGCAAGTTCATTCAATCTGATACACCACACATCCTCCATGCATCCCACCATAATGAAGAAGCCCAAAAGATGCCACCATGTGTCTTCACAATAACCAACTAGACCTAAGAAGTATTTTGAGGTGATGCATGCTCCCTTTAGATTCATCTGAGGCCACCACATGTCTGCACCACATTGCATCCATATAAGACTCATGAGAGCATGTTAGGAAGACACATGGTTTCACCCAAGTTATCTGATTAAGACTTGATGACATATAGTTATCTGAGGCTCTTTCTAAGAGAAACTTTTTGTAGAAGAATGAAAAAAGCCTAAAATATCAATGTGTGTCCCCTTTGGGCTTGTGTGATGATATTTCATGTAACTCTCATATTGTTCCTACCTAAGATCCACCAAATCACCTCTAAAAATGATGTGTGTCTCCACCCAAACAATAGAATTACCACCAAAACACTAAAATTTGTTAAAAATCCTTTTGAGGTAGATACATAGCAAAGAGAAGCTCTGAGAGCCTTATAAGAGAGCCACTTGGTAAAGAAAAGCCCTAATTTCCTATGAAAGTGACACATGTCACTTCTGCTACTAATCAAAACTAAAAGGCACCACCTAAGAGATTGTTACAAATTGAAAGATGACATATGGTAAGGTATAAATGAGTCATCATACTAAGCTATATTTTGAGAGTCTGTGGGGTAATAAAAAGGTGAAACATGTCTATACTTCAAGCCAATTAAGTAACTTAGTCATATTTAGGCCTCACAAGTGCCCAGCTAGATTTGATGTGCCAACCACATGTCAAAAGGTGGTAATATTTAGCTTTAAAGATAAAATTGATGGTAAATCAAAGGTGAATTAAAGATAAATTTTAATCCCAGTGTAATTAATTACCAAAAGTAATAGTTTGAAGTTGTTTTAAACATATGTAAAATTGACAAGGTCACAATTAATATGATAAAAACCAAGATCACCATCAACTTTACATTAAATAGTGCAATATTTCAAAAGTATAATTAACTAGGCTATTTTTATTTATATTTAAAAATATATTAACATTTTCTTTTTCTATTGTATGTGCTCTCATAGTTTATCAAAGCTGAAGATGTCTATGAATTGAATTCCCAACCACCATTATTGGAGTTCAAAATTTTTAAAAAGATACTATAAATACATTAATTGATACATAGAACATTAGGAGATATGACACACGTAGGTCTCTCTACCCTGGGTAAGAGCACTTCTTTTGGGAATGATGATTTTTTATTCTATTATGGTAGTTCAATCATCTTCAAGGATAGTGAATTCATTCTTGAAGCCATAACATCTAGCAACCAACATTACAATATCATATACTTCAACATAGAATAATCTAGGGAAGTTGATGAGGATGAGACCATGCCTCATATAATCCAACTAGATTTCAACAACTTCACAATGAAGTTGGTATCCACAAGGCCATAGCCAAGCCATAGCTTATGCCATGAACTAACCTAGTTTACAAAATATTTGGGAGGTCAAAGTGTGAGGATGGGATGCTCAAATCCATGTCTCAAGGGCTCTTTATCACCTTCATAGCAGGGCCAAGATTTGAGAAATATTATGACCTCCCCTCCCCATATATTGAGTTCATCTACTCCATCATTGAAAATTGGTATGAGGTGCACTCCCAAGGGAAGGTCTTGGATTCATTGGTGATGGACCCAATAGGATTTATTCTAATGGAAGACCAAGAGAACTTACCTATTCAAAAATTTAATAAAGGAGTCAGGATTGGCCTCGCTCTCCTCAATAGAGTATTTGTTAATCCTTACATTAGTTACATGGCCATAAGGACCATTTCATTGATATAGATCATCTTGGTGGATCATTAGATTCCCCCACTTAGGGAGATCATTAACAATAATTTGGTATATGTGATGACTGATACTTTAAATAATGGTGCCCCATTTTTCATGATGAGATACTTATTGGATGCCATGGATGCAATAGCTTAATTAGGTCAGAATTTTAGGTTTCCCAAATGATAAGAGGTTTTACCCTAACTCTTTTTGAAAATGCACATTCATAGATTCAGGCACAATATAAGGGTGATTATAAAAGAGTTCTACCTAGTGGTGTATAAGTCAATCACTGAGTGTGAGATGCAAAGGGTTCTCTTTGAGGTTAAGGAAACCTTAAAGGACATGGGTAGCTAATAGCTATACTCAGATTGTAGTATCATTAGAGTATATGGAGTAATGTTGGCTCCTCTCAGATTATCAAGGTATGTGCCAATGAAGTTGGATGAGTAAGAGATGGCTTATCAACTAATGCATGGAGTTAATGGATTCTTAAAGAGAAATAAGAAGACACTCCCCCACAAGGTCTCTTACAAGATGGGAAGGACTAGGATAAAAAAGTGTCATGACATTATTGTGGCTACTAGGCATAATGATTTTTACCTATTTCCTAGGGATGGATTTAAACCTTTAGATCCTAACAATGTCATTGCCAAACACCTATTTAAATTCAATAATCATATAGAAATGGAGTATAAGCATTAAGAAGAGCTCCATGAGTGGATATATAGGGATGCTATGAATGATGAGGTGGTCTTTAGGAATTTAGCAAGGAAAAACATTGGGTTATAAATGAGACTAAATAGAGTAAATAAAAATGAAGATATAGCTAAGTCTCAACCACCACCAACTCATGATATCATGTTTGATGTTGATTATGAGGAATGGAAGGTAGAGGAAGAAGAAGAAAATGTTCCTCTCATTAGGAACAAGACATGTAGACCTCCACTACTAGCCACTTCAAGTAGTCAGAACCTACCTCCAAGCTTTGATTAAGGAGGATCCACTATCCAACCTAACCCCTCCCAAGGGCCCACATTGATCTCTACATCTACCATGGGAGATAATCTCTAGAGCCTAGACTGGCCTACCCTTATTATAATTGACCTTGGTGAATTATAATAAGGAATTGACATATCTATGGAGGAACTATAAACACTAGTTGGGAAGAGCATTGAAAAGGTTTAGGAAAGGAAGAGGGTAGGAAAGGAAGAGGGAGCCCAAGAATACCATGAGGGGATAAATAACCCATCTAGATTCTCAAGCAACTATAGGGCCCAAAAACACACCTTAGGATCCTGAATAAAGCACTCTCTCACTATTTTCCTTCTTAATTGCTAGTACCTCTACTTTTGATTCTGCTTCTACATTCTCTCCCCCCACCATTGCTTTCCCATTGGCTTCAATGCCATTAGTTGATATAAATATCATTCCTCAATCCTCAGTATATAATATTATGAACTAATCTATTACTTCTTTCATATTCACCTTCCCCTATTTTATTGATCATTCCACTACACATATTGCTTCTTCCTAGGTAACCACAATAAGTGCCTCACTTATTGTTGGTACCCCTCCACTTGAAATTACATTGAGGCCCATTTCAAATATGTTCACCTTTCAAAAGCCACTAAATATCATTACAACTACAAAAACGAGTGTGCCTCCTAAGTTACCTCCATTTGTTCTTAACATGGGCTCTACAAGGTCTCTATATAACACACATTAGACCTAGCAAAATTGTACATCCTTGTTACAATTTTCACCTCTTCCTCTACCAAAGCACCTCCACTACATCCACCTCCAACTCATACAACACCTACTAGGGTCAAAGATATCATATAGGTATCAAGGCAATAGAGGCCTTAGGTGGTCTCCTCTGTACCTCAAATTGGGATGATGTTTTATGGTACCACATACACTATGAAGAGGGTGGTGAGAAGGCAAGTTGAGTATCCACAATCCACCTTAAATTTATCCCATGAAATTAAAGAGTCCCTATTCACTTTGACATGTAAAAGGAAGGAAATCCCTATAGAGGTGGAAGAGTATGCAAAGGACCCTATGTCCTTGGTTTAAGACCAATTAAAATCCATAATAGACTTAATGAGTGGATTGTAAGAGGAGATAAAGAGAATTAACGAGTAATAACTACCTAATATTCTATAAGGAAACACAATCGAGGTAATCTATGCATTTATCAAATATATTCAACTTTTATAAAGTCATGAAGAGTAGGCATGAAGGTGGGACCCTACAATTCAATGTGGTCATTAGCTTTAACCAAAATCTTACACTTTATGATGCCAAGTTAGAAAACCTAGATAGATATGTAATAATTAAATAGTTGTTGAACCTCATAGTGTTACCACTTGAGGATATCATTCTTGTATAGACCATCTTGATGAATAGGAGAAGGACACTAAAAGTTTGGTTGTATCAGGTCAAGGATACAACTACATCCATAGAAAAGATTGAGTTCAAGATTTCCCTCTTACTAAAGGATTCCATGGTCACAAGGGTGACAAAACCTAATGGTACCTTCATGGATGACTAAGAATTTATTAGATTTGTTGCTAGAATCTAGATAATGTGAATGCAATGGAGACGTGATCACATGAGATGAAGCAAGTGCACACCACATAGATGCTAAAGCAATTTGAAATTATACAAGAAGATAAATTACACAAGATAAAATGGAGAAAACTAAAATCTAACTAACATGAGATGGCCAAATTGAGGAATACATATAGGAAAGCACATAACTCCTCCACAAAAGGTGGTCAAGGCACCCCAAGAATAGACTGTAACTCCTCCATTAAAGGTGGTGACAAGGTGCTAATAATAGAGAAGTAACTCCCATCAAGGGAGTTACTTATGACATTCTTATGACACCTATGACACACACCTCCACATAAGCTAGCCTATCCCATAAATGTAGGAAAACTCCATGTATGCACAAAAATATAATTTCCCTAATTAAATAATAGGGAAAAATAAAAACCTACACTAATACCCCCCATAAGCACAGCTTAGGTGGGTAGTGTGGAAATATAAAATGGGTCCTATAAAATAGGCTTGATGAGGTACCCATGTACAAGTGCAATCTCCCATAAGATAGAGAAAAGGAGAAAACCCATAGAAAAAAACTCCCCTCCCAAAAGAGAGACATAAAAGAAAGAAGAGGCTAGTGGCCCCCCCAAAGATGATGCTACTGTAGATGTAGACCACACCCCAAGAAGAGCTCATAAATGAATGAACTTGCTCTCGGTGAAAGGTTTAGTGAAGATGTCTACAACTTACTCTAAAGACTAGCAAAATATCAAGTCAATGACCTAACTATGAATAAGCTCTTGAATGAAATGCATGTGAATCTCTATGTGCTTGGTCCAATAGTGCTACACAAAATTCCTACAAGTCTGAATGGTACTCTGGTTGTCACAATAAATGATTGTGGGCTGCCTGATAGGAATGCCAAACTTAGAAAGAATCCCTTGAAGCCAAATAGCCTTAGTAGTTGCATTAACAACTCCCCTGTACTCTGCCTCTATGGATGATATAGCAATAACATTCTACTTCTTGCTAGACCAACTGATAGGACCAAAACTTAGAGATAAACTGTAACCAGAAGTGGACTTGCGAGTCTATGAATCACCAGCCCAGTCTAAATTTGTATATCTAACCAAGTCAACCTCTATGCCAAATCTATAATGAATCCCATATCCATGTGAACCCTATATGTAATGCAAGATCCTCTTAGCTACTTTCCAATATAGCTCATGAGGTTCCTACATGAATCTAGAGACAAGTCCCACTATATATGATATGTCAGGCCTAGTGTGAGTCAAGTAGATGAGACTACCAACAAGTGTCGATACCGAGTGGCATCATCCAATGGTGAAGAATATTCAGCCTCAAGCTTGACTCCTGATAAAAAGGGAGTTAGAGATGGCTTGTAATTAGCCATGTGAAACTGAGCTAATAAATCAAGAGCATACTTAGTCTATGTAAGAGAAATCCCTAAATTTGACTGTGAGATCTCGATGCCAAGGAAGCAGTGCAATAAACCCAAGTCTATCATGTCAAATCTATCTTGGAGAGATGCCTTCACCACTTTAATAGCTAATGAAGAGCTCTTAGTGATCAAACAGTCATCAACATATAGAACCAAAATCAGGAGTGAATCATCCTACCGTAAGAAGTAGACATTGGGGTCAGAATGGCGCCTAATGAAACCCGCTATGAGAAGGAAGGAATCCATCTTGGCATACCATGCCTGAGGGGCCTATTTGAACCCATAGATAGATTTCCTAAATCTACATACTAAGGAATAATCTTGAATAAATCTTGGCAGTTGCTCCATGTAGATCTCCTCCTCTAGGTCTCTATGAAAAAAGGCACTCTTCACATCCATCTAGTGCACATCCAAACCATGTGTTATAGCAATAGCCAAGGTGAGTTAGCTAGAAGTCATCTTTGCAATGGGTGTAAAGGTCTTTGAGTAGTCAATGCCTACCACATGTGAGAAACCCTTGGTGACCAATCATGCCTTGTACTTATCAACTGACCCATCTACTGCAAACTTGGTATAATATATCCACCTACATCAAACCATCTTTCTTCCCTTAGGAAGTGAAGTCAAATCCCAAGTGTGATTTTTGATTAAGGAAGAATATTCTTCCTCCCTAACACTATCCCACTCAGGTACCCCAAATGCCTCTCGAAAGATATGTGGATCTAAAATTAAAGAAAAGAAGGTATGTGGATCTCTCTAAAAATTACCCCTAGTACGTTCGTCATCTATGAGATCTCTTACCCAAGTGCCAACAATCTCAAGTGTTTGTCTATCACAAAGTGGCCTGAAAGTGGGTGAGTCAGGTGCTAACTCCTAATCCTCTAACTAACTAGAGGTGGATGACTCTGCATCATTGTCCTCATTATCAAAACTCAAAGAAGAATAAGATGTATCTAGCTCAAGAACCTACTGTGGCTAATATGAATCTGATGAGGAGTCATCATGAAGAATTAGATCTGATGAGGGAGAAGAAGTGTCAAGTGTTGAGTCTCTTGGCCTCTCTTGAAAATGGACACATCTCTCGATGAACAACTCATGAGTGACTGCATCTAAAAGGTGATACCCCTTAATACCATCCAGATATCTTATAAAGATGCAAGGATTGGACTGACATTCCATAGCTTTGCATTTATTCTTTAGAATGTGGGCCATGGCTGGGGATCTGAAAAACCTGAGGTGCTCAACATCAAGTTTCCTTTTATACCAAGCTTCAAAGGGTGTTATCCCTTTCAAAGCTTTGTGAGGAACCCTATTTTGAATATAGCAAGCATAATTGATGGCTTTGGCCTAGTACTATGGTGCTAAGGATTTGGACTGAATCATACAACTACCCATCTCTTTTAAGAACCTATTTTTGCATTTAGCAACCCCATTTTGTGAAGGATTGTAAGTGACTGTGCACTATAAATCAATCCCCTCTGTGGTGTAAAATTGCTCAAACCTATTGCTGCCATACTCCCCTCCATTATCAGTTTAAAGAACCTTGATGGATTTCTCACTCTGTTTCTCAGCAAGAGCCTTGTAGTCTAGAAAATTTTCAAACACTTTAGACTTTTGTTTGAGAAAATATATCCAAGTAAACCTAGAGAAATCATCAATGAAAGTGAGGATGTACCTAGCCCTTGTGAAAGATGGTTTGGGAAAGGGTCCCAATACATCACTTTGGACTAACTCCAAAGGTTGTGAAGCCCTCCAAGCTTTGTCTTTGTCAAATTTTGCTTCAGGATGCTTCTCAAGGGAACACCCCTCATGAAGTCCTTTTGAGAATTAGACACGAGGCAAGGCAATGACCATGTCATGTTTGCAAAGTTGCTCAAGGTAGCGGTAGTTAAGGTAGCCAAACCACTCATGCCACAATTTTCTAACTTCATCTGAAAGAGTTAGCAATGCTATTGGAGAAGAATCTAGTGCAAATTATGAGAAGGTGTATAACCTAGCTTGGTGATCTGCCCTACCCACTACCACTGTAGTATCACTATGCAATTCCTTGATAGCCACTAAATTTGGTGAAAAATCAACTCTCATGCCCTGACTAATGTGAGTGATTTGGCACACTGATAGGAGATTGGTTGAAAGAGAAGGAACACTTAAAACATTATTGAATGTTCCTCCTTCCATTTCAACTAACCCTCGCCCTATGATAGAAACTGATGTGTCATCTCCCAAACTAATTGAAGTCATGCTATAAGGCTCTAAAGATGAAAAATAAACTAGTGAAGAGCGCATGTGGTGAGAAGCACCTGAGTCAAGGACCCATGAAGATGTAGAAGTTGTTGTAGCTATAAGGGCCTTTCCCTTTTCTTTCTCCTTACCCTTTTTTCCTTGGTAGAATCTTGGGTAGATGAATTCTACTTGATGAACTCAGGAACACCTATGTTTTGCTTCTCTAAAAGATGAGTTAAGTGATCTATTTGTTTATTCATGCATTTGTGTTCATTATGCCCTATCTTTTTACAATAGGCACACTTAACCTTTTCCTTCTTAGGTTTAGCATTGGAGGATCAAGACTCAGTGTTGTTTTTGGCAAGATTATTGTTTTCTTTCTTCTTCTCTTGGTCCTTGTTCTTTTTCTTGTTCTCCTTTGTTGAAGTCTTATCATTACCATTTATAGCTATCAAAGCTTGGGGTTGAGTAGAATTCATTGTGCCCATTTTAATTATCTTATCTTTCTCCCTAGTCAGTCGGCAATGAATGAATCCAAAGAAGGCATTTTCCATGTAGTGCCAAGTGCACTTTTTGTGTCATGGAAAGTGGAGACAAAGACTAAATAACTTGGACCTAACATTGTGAGAATAGAAAGGATGAGTTCATCATCTTTATTCCCTATCCCGAATTCTTTCAATTGAAATCTAAGGGACTTAAACTTAGTGAAGAAGTCCTGTAGGGTGTCAAAGTTGCTAGGACTTAGACTTATGAGTTCATTTTCAAGCTCATGGCCTCTCATCTCATTAAGCTTCCCAAATAAGAGTTCTAAGGTGTCCCATATGTCCTTGGGAGTCTTGGAGGTTTATAAATGGAAGAGAATTTATAGAGACATAGAAAAGCTTAGTAATCCATAGGCTTCATCACTAAAATTATACCACTTGACCTTTTCAACATCAGTGTTGGGTTCTACTTCAGTACCCATGGTGATCCTATACAACCCTTTGCTTCTACGAATGATTGAAATTTTAACCTTCTATTCATGATAGTTGAAGGGTGTTAGGGGTTTTAGTTGAAAAGTGTCCATTTTAATTTGAATATAGGTGAAGTTGTAATGATTACAAGTTGTGAAATTATGCAGAAAGGAGAATGAAAGCAAAGATTTGTAAGTTGTGAAAAGCAATCACACCCCCCCAAAAAATATTGATCCCCTCCTCAAATATTCAAGTGCATACTCAAAAGACATCAGGCTCAGCTGAGAATGCATCTTAGAGAAATCAATTCAAGACCATAAGCAAATAGGACGCCAGACTCAACTGAAATTACGTCCCAAGAGACCCAAATTTTAGGCACTTTATAAACTAGTGTGTTTTTGACAAATAAAAAGCCTACACTGTGTAGAATTGAATTACAAACACTTTTTCAAAAAATGGCACCCAAATCTGAGCTACCATTTGCAAGATATTAAAGGTTCAATTTTCCTGTAAACTAGTGTTTTACAAAAAAAGCACTAAAACATTAAAAAAATGTCTGTTTTGAGAGAGAAAGTGGCCTTCCAACCACTCATTGGATTTGACATAGAATGAAAAATCCAAAGGAGGTTTGTGTGAGGGGTAATTGGCCTCCTGCCAACCCAGACCTCACCCTTCGTCTTCATTGGTTGAAGATACAAGTATTTAAAAACCTCTAAATTGCTCTTTTTAAAGATGTTTTCAACTTACTTGTTTTCCAGCATACTAAATGACAATGTAAAGTGATTAAAGTTAGAAAACATTTTAAAAAGCAATTACCAATGCCCAGTTCAAGTCACCACATGGGATGCCAAACAAGAAGAGGGTGCCATTTTCAAGAAAATTAGTAGGTGTGGTAGAATATTCTAACCAAAAATAAGGGCGCACTCCTAGTTTCTAGATAGTAGAAAAAATGCAGGTAGTGGCACCCCAATTTACCTTGTAGCTATTTAAAAAAGGTGTAGTTCTGATTTTGCTTGTAGAAAAAATAAATGAATAATCTACAGACTTGCACACTAGATGCCATATAATCTGATGGCATGGTTGTTACTAAAGGCATTGTTGATTCTTGGCGTGGCATTGCTATAAAAGGGATGCTTGACTAGAAGAGTGTCCACCATGGCCTTGGGGCACTGGAAACCAAAAATGATTGAACTCAGCAAGGACAATAACAGAGATAAGGCCGTAGATCTAAATTACACCTTGCTGGAGTCACACACCTCATCCTACCAGATGCCCCACACTGAAGGTGGCAGCCAAGAACATAAACTAGATTGCTAAGATCTATCTTTTCCTATAGAATGACTAAAAGAAAATGAATTCTTCTGCCTTTGCTAAAGCCACAATAGATCTATAAGATGTCTTGGAAAATTTTAACTCAAAAGTAATTTTTTTAATAAAGTTTTCGTATGGATTTGCATGAGTTTTCAAGAAAATCTACCAAAGCTCTCAAATGCAATGGAGTTAAGCAAAAAAACTACTAAGAAAGCAAAGTAAGAATTTTAAAATAAAATGGTAGCATAACTAGACACACGATTACTAGAGTGGCTCTGATACCATATCAGAGTTGTTAGAATCCAAATAACATGAATGCAATTGAGACGTGATCACACGAGATGAATCAAGTGCACACCACATAGATGCTAAAGCAATTTGAAATTATACAAGAAGATAAATTACACAAGACAAAATGGATAAAACCAAAATCTGATTAACATGAAATGGCCAAATTGAGGAATATATATAGGAGAACACGCAAGTAACTCCTCCACAAAAGGTGGTCAAGGCACCCCAAGAATAGACTGTAACTCCTCCATGAAAGTTGGTGACAAGGTGCTAAGAATAGAGAAGTAACTCCCATAAAGGGAGTTACTTATGACATTATTATGACACCTATGACACATCTATGCCACACACCTCCACATAAGCTAGCCTATCCCATAAATGTAGGAAAACTCCATGTATGCACAAAAATAAAATTTCCCTAATTAAATAATAGGGAAAAATAAAAACCTACACTAATATAATTTAGGGCCAAGATGAAGGTGTTTGTTTCCAAGTTCTAGCTAGACATTGTGAAGGCCAAGACAATTACTTAGGTGATGAATATCATGGAATTTTCCAATCAAAGGATGAAGAGAGTAGAGGCCATTGAATAAGCATTGAGGCTTGTGATTATATAACATGGTAGGGTAATTCAAGAAATGCCTAACTTGTCTCAGCCAATGATCCTAGACTTTATCCAAATTGACAAAGACTACCTTACCTATGCATAGGTGTGGACCAAGGAAGAGGCAGATAATAAATATAGGAAACAACAACAAATTGGCTAATAGCCTCTTATAAAACCTTAGAGAATATTTCACTTAGTTTTGTAATTTTGAATTTAGAATATTCCATTATATATGTGGTATTTTATCCACTTGGATGTATTTTGGCATCTTTCATGGGATCACTTGAACTTGATTAGGTAAATTTAAAGCCTATATATAGGGGTACTCCTCATTGTAATCATAAATAGTTTTTATATAACTAATACAAAAAGAGCCAAGAATTTGAGAGATTGTATGTAGTGTTTTATTGTGTATTCTATGATATTTCCTCTCAATATTTTACATGAATAATGGTTTATTTTATACTAACAAATTTCGTAATGGAATTCAATATATGCATTTCTTAGTTTGAGTTTAATACTAGGCTAATAAATCTACTAGTATATTTGCTCTATTTTCATCTTATTTGCAACTAAATGTGCTTATGGAATTTACTATGAGTGATTAACTTTTGTGAAATTTATGATTTTAGATTTATGCATTTCATTTTCTTTGAAGCTTCAAATATGTTTATTTATATTTCACTAACATGCTAGAGTTGGTCAATGCTAGTTTTATATGTTTTTACCATAACAGTAAGAAGAAATTTTACCTTTGATCATCTAAAACAAACCTTTTCTACCTTACCCTAAGTACTCTTAGCTATACATCATGACTCACTTTAGTTTAATCCATTCTATAAATATCCATAGTTTTTTTATATAAGACAATTTCACAAATATTACTAGGAAATAAAGTATCATTGTATAATATATGTTTCCCTATAATAGGATATACTTACCAACTTACAAAGTGGTGACCATAACTCTTCTATATATCTATTTCTAGTATTAGTTGTATAAAAAACTCAATCCCCGAGTCCTACATCACTTAAAATTGAGTTTAATACTTTCCCCCAGTTCCCTAGTGACATAGGGAGTACATCAAGTCAATCAATAGGAAGGGAAAAGCTAGCACTAGAAGGAAGGAATTTATAAACAATTATTTGCATAACAGGTGCCTCCACAAAATTTTGTGCTAGGAGGATTTCTATTCAATTACTTTAATGCATATTTATATAATTGTAGTGTAATTCATTAAATATATGCTTGATTATTTCAAAGTACACAAATATTATTAAAGAATAATAAAGATCTACATTCTTTATAGGAATATTTTCATGAATCTTTACATTATTTGAAATATTTCATCAAATATAGTGTTCATTTATATAAATTTAGGTAAATAACCTAGATATTTGTCTGAAATCATATAAAGATAGGTAAAATATCCTATTATTTAGACATATTAAAGGTTATTTTGATCATCTTTGCAAAGATTGGCATAAATTTGGTAAATAATTGGGATATTTTTGAGAATTTCTGAAAAGATAAATTACTTATACTAAATCTATGTGTTGAAGATCACAATTTTTCTAATTCACTTAGAATTAAGCAAAACTTTGCATACTTTTGTGCTAAAATACATTTTGAAGTGATTAAACACTCTTTTATCATTAAATTAGACATAGAGATATTTTTAAATACTAGTCTAACATTGATATTGTTAGGTTAATGTGCCAAAGTAATAGTATGTGTGTAGGTATTACAAATTCTAAGGTTTCAAAGCTTAGATCCTTAAAGATCAAGGTAAGGCTAATGGATTTGAAAATTTTATGCAACAATATGGCTAATATTTATGAAATTTGTCACTCATGAAGCTTTCCTTTAAATTATTTTGATCTTTAGTTCCCATTCTACATCCTAACATTGCCTGAAATTAAGACTGGATCCTGATCTAAAACCAGGGTCCCTTTAACATCCCTAAAAACTCATAGGAAGGCAAAAGCATACAAATGTAAATGTAAGAATTCTAGGACCTATCCAAATTCTCCATCTAACCAAAATTTTCAAACCATCTTTCTAACCATGGCATGGTTAGTTGGTTCATCCATCAACATCCATAGAGCTATGCATGATTTTCCTAGGAATCCATAAAAGTATTTACCTCTCTTCACCCACATTGGTAGATTGACTATTGAGGAGCATATAAAGTCTTTCAAATCATCTTTAAGAATACTTAATGTAAACCATGATGACGTATATTTCTAGCTATTTTCCTTTACATTTAGAGACGTAGATTATGATTCATTCCTTAACTTGCCTAAAGATTTCATCATGGGGTGGAACCAATTTAATGATACTTTTATTACCCAATTTCATAGGGTAGTAATCCTGGGAGTTGTATGCCAACATTTTATCACCCTCAAAAGGGATGTAAAGGAACCAATTAGTAAATTCAATACAAGGTTCCAAAAGATGTATGGCCTAACATCCCCACCCTATAGGCTGGTAGTAAACTTGGCTTTAGAAATATATAAGAATTCCTTGGACCAACGATGTTTGTCTTCTTAATAAGATCATTGAATATTGATACATTTCCTTTGAAATATGATGAATATTGATGAGAAAATAAACTTTTAGGGGAATCCTACCTTTTCTATCCCTAACTATGACCCAAATCTACTTCTTCTAAATGTCATACCCAACATGAATTAGAATATGCCTACATTGAATCAACTACAAATAATTAACCAATTACCATTGAGCCATGTTGTACCCAACTAATAGCTAGGATTATTTAACTAAGAAAATGCTATAGCACATCCCTAGAATAATGTTGGTCAAGTATTGGTGCTCATAAATAACACTAACATCTAAAATAAAACCCAAATTAATAACTTAAAGCCTCCAAAGGGAGAGTTAGATTCGATATAAAAAACTATTTAGAAACTTGCTAATGATTTATTGGATATCAAGAAATAGATGATAAATACTGGTGAGAGTTATAATAGAAATTAAAACATATAGAGATAAAATAGATATTTCAATAGATCTATTAATTATAACAATACCCCTTTAATCAAGTTTCCTAAGATCAAAACTTGTAAGTTAGCCTTGCCCAACTGGTGATGAGTGCAAAACACCACTAGACATGGAGAACTAGATTGTGTTGAGTTTTATCATGCATTTAAATCCATTTAGAGCCAAATGGATGGGTTCAACATGAATCCCACCTAATAAAATTAATTTTAAAGTCTTTGATAATACTAATGAGGATTATATAACTCCATAATCAATTCTCATGGTTGAGATCTATGGTTTTCCTAGTCAAGATGAAAATGAGCCTTAAGACAATGTCAAGGAAGTGCATGCCTTCCAACAATTCTAGAGGATCAATTATGACTTGAGAAGTAAATGTTAGAACCCACCTTTGATAACTTCCACCCCACCTAATAATCTAGATACACCTCCTAATGATAGGGCAAATAATAATCCTCCACCCCCTAAAGGTAAGGGAAGTCAACCAATAATAGAAGCTCCCAGCACAAAATCAAAGGGTAGATAAAATATAGTGGAAGATATTAATAAGATCAAGGTGAACATAAAGTTGCATTAACTCACTCAAATCACTAAATAATAGAATTTTTATATTGAAATCATTGAACAAAAGTCCTAGCTCCAACAAAGCTAAATAGGCCCATGTAAATGTGGTAATATACAAGAGTAAGTATGAATTTTTAGCATTTCTATTGACTATAAGAATTTTTAGTAAGAATATTCATAATTTCATTCTTGATTCTGGTGCTTTAGATAACATTATGCCTTTAAAAATTTGTGAAAAGTTGGGATTAAACCTAGTCAAATCAAAGAAGGTGGTGGTATAATTGGACAAATCAAGAGCAAAAGTTATAGGTAGTTTGTTGAATATGCATATGCAACTTGCCCATGAACCATGAATCTATTAGTTTATTGACATTATAGTTATCAACATATGAAAATCTTAATGATTTTTATTGAGTCATGATTAGAATAAATCCTTGAATGAATATATATCCACTTATTGCTCCCAAATGTGGCTACCTTGGCACAAGATCCCCAATCAAATCAAGATTGATTAGGGTATCAAAATGAAATACATGATCATTGAATATAACACCAAGAATGAAAATGTAAAATTAAAATCCTCTGACTTAGGTGTTTACACTTTGGAAACCACTAATGTTATTGCAAATGATAATCTGAAAGAAGAAAGCAAAGGACTTTGGATATTATGCTTTGATAGTGTACAAGCTAAAAAACATTCTGGTGTTGGAATTTTTCTAAAAAATCTTAAAGGAAAATAATATATGAATTCTTATATATTATAGTTCTCTTGCACTAATAATTTAGTATAATATGAAACTCTTATTTTAGGACTTCAATTTACAATCAAACATAAGGTAAAGGAACTATTACTCAATGGTGATTCATAATTAATTGTTAATTAGGTTAGGCATAGCTATAAATGTAATATTTATTGTATAAAAAATTATAAATTTAGATCTTGGAATCTAATTTAGTATTTTGACTCATTTAAAATTGTTTCCTTACCCAAGGAGTAGATCTAATTGGCAAATGATCTAAATTTAACAATATCAAACCTAATTCCTCCAGAGCCTTTGAACATGTAGGATTTTACTATGGAGATAATCTAATGTACATATATACTAGAAAACATCAATCACTTCCATGTTTTTAATGATGATAGGTAGATAATTGACTTCTTATTTACTGTTGGTTTGTTCAAATCGCACATTATTGATCAATAAAATGAAAGCTCTATACAATATTCAAAATATAATGAATATGGGGTGATTCAAATCAAGGATAACTATATCCCAAAGGGTATTATCTCTTTGTAAATGATGTTTGACACAAATAAACAAGGAACTAAAGCTAAACAACCCAAGGTGAGTGGAAAGGATTACAAACAAGTCAACTTGAGGAATCTTATGAACTAGCAAAATGTCAAAAATTGTCTAGTTTGCACTGATGAAGAGTTGAATAAAGTCACTTTCATTTTAAAAAAATTTAAATATGTCATTTCCTAGTCATATAATGACCTTAAGATATTCTATAATAGTGTGATTACTCACACTATCCCTCTGAAAGAATCTTGTAAACCCTTTAGGCAAGGACAGAGGCTAGTGAATCTAGTGTTGGAACCATTGATTTACAAAGAAGTGAAAAAATTGTTAGATGCAAGGATAATCTTCCCCATACAATACTGGACATTGGTTTCTAATCTTGTGCTATTCTAAAATAATAATGGAAAAATTAGGCTCTGTGTTGATTTCAAAAACTTAAACAAAACATCATAGAAGGATAATTATCCCTTGCCATCTTTGGATGAGGTCATTCAATTAGTGAGTGGGTCTATAATTATGTCATTACTTAATAATTTTATAGGCTACAACCAAGTCTTATTGAATAAGAGAGACATAATGAAGACTTCACCACCAAGTGGGGAATGCTTGCCTACAAACAAATGCCATTTGGATTGATCAATGCAAGAGAAAATTTCTAGTGAGTGATGAACCATGTATTCCAAGGATTAATAGGTAATTACATCATTATATACATGGATGATCTAATAATTCTTACTAAAAATAGTGGAGATCACATGATTCATTTGGGACAAGTGATGGAGAAGTGTAGGAGGCATGGTATTTTTTAAACCCCAAGAAAAGTATCTCCTATGTAACTGAAGGCAAGATTATAGGATGTATAATCACCCAAGAAGATATGATTATTTATACTGATAGGATAAATTAAATTTTAAAGGTAGAAGTCCCTAATAACAAAAAAGTGTTAAAATATTTCTTTGGCAAGATTAATTTTGTAAGAAAAATTATCTCTAGTTTTATAGAGATTGTAGGACCACTCAACATGATGATGAATAAATGTGTAGAGATAAAATGGACTACAAAATCAAAGAAGACTTTACAAGACATCAAGGATTATATTGTTCAAGATCTTATCCTAATAAGTCCTAATTTCAACAAAGAATTTTATATATACTCTTTTACTTTTGACCACACCATTGTCATTATCTTAACATAGAAAGAGGATGATAAAGAGAATCCTATAGCATTCATGAGCATCAATTTGAATAACGTAGAACTAAAATATCCTATTCTTGATAATCAAGCCTACTCTTTGGTGAAGGCTATCAAGAAGTTCATACACTACATCCTATGGAATAAAACATATGTCATAGTGTCTAATACAACTATTAATTTGATGTTGGGATGTAAGGAACTAGGGGAATGAAAAGGCAAGTGGATGACCAAACTCCAAGAATATGACTTAGAAATAAAATTTTCTAAGTTAATTATAGGACAAGGTTTGATCGAACTTATTGCAAATATTGATCTTCACATTGACATTTTATAGATTGAATCAAGTCAAGTATTTGATGGAGATTAGTACAAGGACATTATTAATATCTGATACATAGATTGAGTCCCCCACACCATAAAAGGGATTAAAAATGGGCCATTAATCTAAGATCATCTCATTTCATGATGAAAACAGGAGTCCTCTATAGTAAAAATTATGAGGGGGTTTATCTAAGATGTGTTTCTAAAGCTAAAGCCATTGAAATCATGGACAATTTCCATGAGAAAATAGGACTTTAGGGTGTACCACATCACACAAGATATTGAGGATATGTTACTATTGGCTGACCATATTCAAGGATGTACATGGTCATGTGCGAACATGTCACCAATGTCAAGTGTTTTATATATGAGATAAAAGGGCAGCCATGCCTTTGTAACTAGTAATTAAAGTGAAGCCATTTTCAAAATGGGGCCTTGACTTCATAGGAATGATCAATCCTAACTCCTCAATAGGACATGTTGATGCCTGAATATATATCATAGGTGACCAGACTATTAAAAAACACTTCTCATTTTAAAATTCAATGCATGAGTTACAAGTTTGGATAATCTTATTATCTATCGATGAAATAGAGGCAAAGCAAGTGGACTATTTCATAATATTGATAATTTTTGGTGGTTAGAATCCACCATGGCCAATGTTAGTCTATGAAAAATATGAAGTACGATATGCTAAGATTGGTGAATTATGATCAATTACTAATCTAAAGACTAATCTATGATGGATATTTACAATCAAAATTAAGATAGAGTGATCTGATTTAAAAAAGGATCAAAATGAAATGTAAGGTAGAGAACAAGTGTTGTTGATCTTCATTATGAATATCATGATAAAGTTCAAATATCATCTAGTCATACACTTAAACAATGTATGACATGAAGTAGCATAAGCTCAAATCCTATCAGACATCTAGCAAACATCTAAGGATGGTGTGAAATAATGCAAATAAGAATAAAGTTCACTTTAAAGATTTACCCCTTTAATAAAATAGTATTCAACAATATGCAAGAAGAGTAAGCAAACTAAATGAATTTAAAACTTTTAATTAACCTATCATTGTCACATGTTAATAGATCTACATTTAGATGTACACATCATTAATTCATAAGAACCATTAAAATATGAAAATTAGAACAAACAAATGAGAGAGAAGCAAAGATAAAAAAAGGAATAAGCAAATATGGAAAAAAATTGTATAATTCATTTATTATATTGATTGATCAAAAGTTAAAATTAGCTCTTGGCTATAAGAACTCCTCCCCTTTACAATTGACGATACTCCTTTTATAGAAGGTAAGTAAGTATGTAAGTGAGTCATATTTTATTACAAAATTACAAGTGTAAGGACAATTTTCCTTTTTACAAATCTCTAGAATGCACTAGACTTTTCCTAATGGATAAACCTATAGGCAATGTGCTTTACAAATTACACATGCCTTTATAAGAAGAATAGTTTATTTTCAAAATATTACAAAGTTACTACAAAAAAGAATATTCCTAACTATATTTGAGGCCTTCCCCTATATTGATGCAGTCCCCTATTTATATTGAACAACCTTCATTTCCTTCTCATGCTACTCGTCAATCAACCTGAGGTTAATAATAGGATCCATGAAAATTTCATCTTCTTGGTCTACCATGTTTTTAAGGCTTCTACCATTTCTTACCAAGGCTTATTTAATGCTCTTTGCTTCAAAAATATTTTCCTCTATTGTTAGGATCATATCCATGACCCTATTATTATTCACTCCATATATGTATTATCTTCTACTCTTGAATTCCTACATGACTACGGTGATTCTATGTTTGAAATATTCATCCATGATGAGGCCCATGGATTTGAGTGTAGTTGGTTTTGTGATCATGGTCCCTAGGAAGTGTTCTATGTTGTTTAGTAGTTCCTTATCATCCCCAAGGAGATGTTACAAATACTTAGAACATGTGCTCAAACCCTTGATATTTTCCATAATCAATCCCATGAATGTGTTGAGATGAGCGAGGCTAATGGTATTGAAACTAGGGATATGATATTATATCAAGATGTTGGTTAACTCTTTCATTTTATCTCTTTAATTATACCATTGGATGATTAAGTTTTTTGCTACTACATCTTATTGACTCAATACATTCTATCTAGACCTAATTAACTTTAGATAATTAAACATTTCATAGAAGTATTATTCAAACATCTTAATCATAGCATTATGAACTAATAATATATATTTCTTCTCTAAATTTTCTTTTGCTTTTGCAGATTTTCCTTTTGTTTTTGTGTGCCTTTTAGGGTAACATGCAACTAGGCTAACTGTGCTTGGGCCAATTCAAGCACATTTACCTCAAAAATAAGACTTTCCCCTAGTTTTTCCCCTCATACTAGAGTAAATCCAACAAATTTCTCCACTTTTTAAAAAGTGAATTCTTATTTTTTGACCATGGATTTCTTCTCAGTCACCCTCTATATACTGGCAATTGTTGGGTCAAATTTGACACCAACTAAAGACTATGTTACCTTTGGGGTTGGGTTTTTGATCTATTTTTCACTTGGTTCCCCTAGAGTAGACACTATTTTCTCTTCTTCTATTATTTAAATATTCAATCCATGGATTAAATTCCACATGTATAGTGATGCTGACGTCCTTTGTTATTTCCCATGGATGATGCAAAGTAAGATCTTTCTATAACTTGCCATATGTAAACCATTAAGGAATGGTTGGACCTTGTATCACATTCTCTTCACTAATGAGTTTGACGTCATTTAAAGGATGGGTGAAGATCAACTAGGGTCTCTTACCCATATTATAATCATGACAAGCTCAACCTTTCTTTTAGGAGGGGTGGCCATAGGGTCTACGTCTAATGCTACTTCCTTTCCCTTCTCTTTATCTACCTCTTCAACTTGAGCCTTTTCTTCATCTAACTAGTAAGCACTAGATAGCATGGTAAGTGAATCCTTAATTATTTCCCCAGCATCTAATGTTATTATGTTAATCTCCTCAGTAGATGACCCTTTCTCTACTACCTAATCTAAGGAAGAGGTAATCTCATTAGGCATTTTTTCCTCTAGCCTTTATTCAAATCATGCCTCCATATTTTTCACCTTTATTTATGGCTATGTTAGGGGAGTTATAATAGATAGACCCACTAGAAAATGGTTCTACCTTGGTCCCAACTACCATATATAATCACTTCCTTTCTTCTCCCTTATCAGTCTTGCTTCTAGCTTTGATATTATGATTTTTCACTCTTATCAAGACCTCAAGGAATGAGTATGCCTTGGTGTATATTATATAAAAGGAACCAAGTTAATGCTCATAGACTAAATTGATTCCTCTAGCTTTTAACTACCCCACAACTCTTCCTTAGGTATCCCACTACCTTAGTTCATCATGTTGTAACTTGAAATAGGTCCTATGAGTAGTGGCATCCTCAATATTGTCCCATTATTGAAACACAATCCTACAAATGGTTATGGGGATGGTTTGGAGCATTCCATTCCTCTTTTTTTATAAATACCATCAATACCATTGCATATTTGGTATGCTACCTCTTGTTTAACTAGTTTGATTGGCACATAGAATGGTAGTCTAAGTACGGTATATTGTCTTCCTTCAATCTTGATTATGGTGTAGTTAGGTACCCATGGCTTCAATTGTATTTTTTTATTAAGGGGTTGACCTATGACATTACTTTCCCTATAATAGACATAACTAAGGTCAAATGAACATAATCACAAATAAATTGAATATGGTCCCTATATTTGAAAATATGCAATTTTGAATAGTATTGGGAGATGGTTTGTATACCATCAAGCAACCATTACCTAAGGTTGGGAATTTTTGTTGTAGTAAGCATGGCATCAAAAAAGTATGACATCATGTAAAACTTACCCCTAGTCTTATTTTTAATTATAGATAACTACCTACTTAAACAAGTGATGATTATCTTACCCAGGGGAGGGATGAGTTATTTTTCAACCATGAAATAGACCAAGGGCACCCAAATCCAATACACATATGTATTAGATAAATTTCCACACATCATATTCATCATCATCATGATCATCTTAATCCTAGGTCTGAATTGGTTGATTGGGATGTTGTTATTAAATCTAAGAACACTTGATTCCTAGAGTACATCCATAGGGTAAGAATGTTTTTCATGTCATGTTTCTTAGCCCATTCATTAATTGTGTCCATGTATAATTGAGGCTTGGGAAATTTCTATTAGTTTTCAAAGGATATAGGATAAATGTAGGAAATTTCCTAAAGTTACGTTCATGAATTATCATGCCCTGATCGATTTTAGCATCTCTAAAGATAAGAGAAATTATATATATATATATATATATATATATATATAGAGAGAGAGAGAGAGAGAGTAGTACCTCAGGTTCATCATAACATAATCAAGGCATGCCATCTAGATCACCACTACATCATAGTACCTCTTCATCACAAATATGTTATTTTCCTCTTCTCTGGTGATGGCATGTTACCCTTCAATTATTTAGAATAGTTTGGACAAGTGGATATCTCATATATTTAGAGATGTGATGTAAAACTAAATATATTTGAAGGTTCATCCTTCCACATTTTTGATTATATATATCTCCACATATTCCTTTGAGATAATTCTTCTGGCTACCATAGCTAAAAATTTGCTCAAATCTTCCACTAGTGGTCTATAGTTTAGTCTAGATTGAATTATTCTTGCATAAATGATAATTTGATATTCCTTAGATTAATTATAATATTCATAAGGTGTAATTAGGATTTTATAGATTATAATAATTTTCTAAAGGTATCCTCAACATTTTAATGGTGACATATTATTTGAACTTATACGAGCTTCATGCCTTATATTTTATTTTAATTTTCGCATTTATACCTTTACCTTTCTAAACCCACAAGATCTTTAAATTTATTTATTTCTACTTGTATGTTGTCACCATGGCATTTTCATGGCTCTTTTATCATTAATATTTAAAACTAACCATTACCCTTTCAGAAAATAATCCTTGCATGATTTCCCACCATTAGATCATTTTTACATAGATCAACATGGACCATTGATCTCAATCTGAAAACCTCAACACTACTGGCTACTCATTACAATCCCTATAGTTATAAAACTTATTATTTACATATTCACCTTGACCTTTAAACATTTTATACACATCATTGATCTTTATTTTCTAGATCAAACGTGCTCCATTGGATCTTCCTACTTAATTGTACCTTCTATTTAGTAGACTATTAATCAAATATGTACTTTCATCTATGAAGCATTGATCTTAAAAATATGCTAAAGGTTTAATTTAGTACCCTAAATTTATGCCACATGTATTTTCCATGTTTGTCTTGAATTTCAAAATTCATTTCATGTTATTATATTATCCTTATTTAGGAAAACACACACCATTGAATCTTGATCTTTGAGGTTAAACATCATTGGCTTCTCAATATTCCTTTATCAAGAAGGTGACACTTGTCACCCTCTCACTTGTCCCAGGGTTCCATTGAATTCTTGACTTGGCTCACACCATTCAATCAATATCATGTAAGCAAACATGTACCATTGATCTTAGGGACATGCTTAAGATTTAACCCTTTTATCATGGCTTGACTTTTTCACCTAGATTATGCATCATTAGATCTTCTCATCTAAGAAAACATGCACCATATAATAATGATCTATGGGGTTGAGTGAAATTGGTTCCTATACTTAGTCTTCCTATTTTTATCTCACTCCATTTGATTAACTTCACCTGAGCAAATATACGTCATTGATCCTGCAGACAAGCACAATATTTAAGTTAGCTTAAGAATAATATATAAGACTTAGCCTAAGGTTTTAATTTATATTAATAAATTCAAATAAATATTTAGTCTAAAGTCTTAAGCTAGGTCCAAGACATAATAAAGTGACCTCACAAATTAAAAGGGACTTTCCAGAAAGATTTTGGACCAAGGTTAGAAACATAATAAAAAGGACCTCATGAATAATAAAAGATAAGTCAGAAGGTTTTAGCCCAGGGTTTAAAAATATAGGATAAATATTTATGACTTGTCTAGGATATAAAAAATGGATCCTAAATTAGTTGGACCATGCTAAGATAAAAGAGAACAAAGGGGTTTGGGACGTAAAAGGTCCCAACATATAATTTTTATACTGAGGCTTGGTTGTATTAAAAAGCATAAATAAGCCTTAAGATGAAAATTAAATTAATTCCATGGCATAATTAACTACTCCCTCATAAATTATTCCCACCAAATTTGAATTCAAAAAGAACGTAGGTTAAAACCTTAGACTAGGGTTTTATCAATTCAAATAAATTTCCTTCATCAATTATAAACCAAATGCTAACAAAACATTTAAACACAAAACCTTAAGTATTGTCCACTTTGAATGAACTCCATTGAAATTACAACCTAAAACATAGAGATCTAATATTATCAATAACATCAAACCAAAGCCATGAACAAATAAGCCAAATAGACCAAGTGTGGATAATCTTCAAATAAAAAAGATTTAAAAACATGCTAATGATTCTTTTTATCAAATGGAAATTTCACTTTGGGGTATAAATTTGAAAAATTTGACACAAGGGTCCCCATTTTAAATAAATGGGGGTATGTTGACCTCCAAAAATGGTGATTTATAAGAGAAACATAGTAATATGCTAGAATCCAATGACTCTAATTCAAACTAATGACTAGTTTATTCAATCCATTTGATCAGGTATCATTATTTAGATCAATTTATGGTTGAAACAAGTCTTTCACATGAAAAATTAAGATCAAATATCAAAACCTAGTCATTTTGTGTGTGTAATTTTATTCCACTTACTATTTTCCATAGGATTTGGGAAAACAACTTCCAAATTCATTACCTTGACCGTTAATATTGATTTATAGCATATTTAGATGTTCATTAATAACCATGCTTTGTATAGGGAAGGTTTGGTCATTGCTATACTACTAGTCAAGTGTCCATAGCCCCAACAAAGATTCCTTTGGTTCCATTCTAGGTCTTACTCCACTAAAAAATGGGCATCATAGCCCTGATGGAGATTACCAAAATAAAATTTGCTCAAAAATCTCTTGAATTTTGTAATAAAGTTCTTATTTTTTTATTTTTCAAGTCATTTTAATTTTCTAGCAAAGGTTGGGAACCAAGTTATCCAATTTTAAAGATTTGGTCAAGTGTTTGTTCTTTATATAATCATCTTTGGTTGTAAACTTTATCCCAGGCAATTAATGCTTTTTAAGTGCAAGCATGACTATATCCTAATAATCTAGTCTTTCATCCTACATGTGCAATCCTTCTTAGAAACAAACTCTAATTATAAAAAATTTTATAATCTCAAGGATAAATTAACCTATTCATTATTCTTTACTACTTTATCTAAACTATAACATTAAGCTCATATCTCAATAATCCACGATCAAGCAATGTTGAGAGATCATACCCACATTCATAAATTATTAGGTTGATTTGAGAAATTATATGGATCTTGACTTGAGGCATTGTCTAAAAGGAATTATTAAGAGCAAGTAATAAATTCTAAAATTCAAACACACCAAATATAAATTAGATAAATTAAAAGTAACGAAAACATAAATAAATATATACAAACATATGCACAAACAAGGGTCAGGAAGGAAAGAATAGATAGAAACTAATATAGCCTACCTATCCTAACTCTAACTATTATTATAGTCATTCAATGAATAATATAGGTGGGACAATAGAGAATTATTACTTGAGGTATTTCCCATTGGTGGGAAGTGTGAACTTTACTCCCTATAAATCTTATAGCTTGAAGGTGTTGTCTTTAAGTATCTCAAATATCTAGTAGAGACCTATCCACATCAGTTTAAACTTCCCATGTTTACCCTTAGGCTTAGATGCCTTGTCATAAAATATAATTAAGTCTATTTTCCTAAATAAATAATTTTTTTAATGTTTATCAAACCACCTCGTGACTATGGTTTGGTGTTTGCTAAAATTGGCAAAAGCATCTTCTCTTGCATCTTCCATCTATATGATATCTAGAAACCTTGAAATTGTAAATTATGGGTCCTCTTCCATGTATTCTTGCATGAACCTATATGTTGGTATCTTGAGGATGATGGGGAAGATGAGTTCTTGACTATAAAATATTAAGAATGGTGATGCTTTTAGATCTTGTTTGATTCTAGTTCCATCTGCCCATAGGGCATACTTAAGTAGCTTATGTCATGTTCTAGGTTTATTAGCTATATACTTCTTTATATCCTTCATTAATTTCTTATTAATTTATTTAGATACTCCATTACCTTGAGGGTAATGGTTTGATGGGAACTTGAGGATGATTCTATTATCATATACCCATTCTATAATCTCCATGGATATGAAAACATATCCATTATAATATACCAAAGATATAGGTTTCCCAAACCTAATGCATATGTTTTATTCTAAAAAATTGATCACCTCTTTAATATTACACTATTTGGTTTCCACTAATTTAGTCCATGTGGTGCAGTAGTCAATAGTAGCTAGAACATACCTATAACCATCAGAGGAATTAGGGTTAATGACAACCACAAAATCCATCCCCCATTGGGAGAAGGGTTTATCAACCATTACTAGTATTAGTGACATGGTTTCCTTATGATCTTTGGTGTTGAAGACTTTATATAGGCTCTTTGGTGTTGAAGATATGATATGGGTGGCACTCTCTCAAATGTTTGTGAGCATCCTTGAATATTGTGGGCCAATAGTAACTAACCATTAATATTTTGTGTGTTTTAGTCCTTCCGGATGGATGTAAACTTCCTAATTTTTTATGGAAGGTGATCCTACTTCACTCTTGGAGACACATCTCAAGTAAATGCCTTCAAATTTATTCTTTTACAACAATCCATCCTTGATCATAAAGTGAGTTGTCTTGATCCTTAGATCTCTCCTTTATGCTTTACTTAACCCTAAATTACAATAACCATTTATTAGAAAGTGGACAATGGGATCATACCAATCATTAGGTCTAAACATTTTTTTTCTACCTACATAACTCTTAGCTTAGGGTTAGTATTAGAAATCAATTGAATAAAAACCTGGCATCTTACCAATTTGGTAGTCTTGATCTCTATGTCATATTCTTGAAGTATAGACATCCACTTACCTCTCCTTTCTCCTACTCTAATTTGACTTAGCATGAGCTAGGTAGTAGGGTTTGGTAGAATGGTATGCATCTTATTTCTAAGGATATAGTGCATGAAAATTTTTACTACCTTAACCAATACACATGTTTGTTTTATAATCAAATAGTATTTTAACTCAACATTTTAAAGATTAATTCTCATAATAGCTATTAGATGGTCACATCCATCCATATTTTGAGTTAGAATTGTAGCTATTATATGATCCAAAGTAAAGGAGTAAAGATAAAAATCTTTGGTGAAGTCTAAACTTATTAGTATAGGGGCTTGTCCAATTTCCTCCTTGACATCCTCGAAATCCTTCTTTGTCTCCTCATTCCAAGTGATCTTAGCCTCTTTCTTCAACATGTCATTCAAAGGTTTCAATATTTATATAAAACCATAAATAAACTTCCTTAAAAAATTTATTTTAACAAACAATGACTTCAATTCCTTCCTAATATTAGGGGTCTCTTTATTAGATATTGTATTTACTTTATTAGGGTCTATAAAGATTCCCTCCTTAGTAATAATATGTCCTAATAGTTTAACCTCAATAACATAGAAAATAATTTTCTTTAGGTTGAAATAAATCACATACATTATACATATTTCACATTATACATATTTCAAATAACTATTGTAGGTGCATAATATTATCCTCTCTATTCTTAGAAAAGATATTCAAATCATCCATGTATATAATAATTCATTTACCTACAATAATTTATAAATCATGATCCATATCCCTTTGGAAGGTTGCACCTCCATTTATCAATTTAAATGGCATTCTCTTGTAGGCAAAGGTGCCCCACTTGGTATTAAATTTAGTTTTAATTTGGTCCTCTTGATTCACCATCACCTGGTTATACCTTGAAAAACCATCAAGAAAGGACATCATGGTAGAACTAGAAACAATTTGTATTACTGGGTCAAGAGAAGGTATGGGTATTTATCTTTCTCAAATTCTCTATTTATATTTCAAAAATTAAAGCATAGTCTACTTTCACCATTATTATTCCTAGATAGGACTAAATTAGCAACCCAAGTGGAATTCCTAATGGGAAACACAATCTTGGCATTTAAGAGCTTGTTGACCTCTTTGTATATTAGTGGTTGTAAGACTGGGTTGACAGACCTTTGCTTTTGTCTAAAATTTTTTCAATTTTATTTTAAAGGTATGGTGTGATTTATGACCTTTATATCAAAGATATTTAGGTCATCATAGTACCATGTTATGATATACTTATATTTGATCATCATTTCTTTGGCTCTTTTGGAATCAATGTTTGTATAGGTTATACCAATATTAACTAGCTAAGGTTGAACTTGAAATCCAAGATCAATTAGATTATAATCCTTCCCACTTACTTTGGGAGTCTTGGCAGCCTTCACTAGTCTGTCATAGTCAAAGAGTCTCTCTAAGGCTATCATGCCTTTGGGGATATTATTATCATTCAAATAAAGGACCTTGTTATCAATTTTGCTATCAATGTTCTCATCATCAAGGAGACTAGCTTCATCAATAATTTGAGATTAATACACTCTTTAACTAGTCATCAAGTCTATGATATGTTTATCATCACTGAATACCTATAAGTGGTTGACATTATCTGACACTGAGGGACATGAGATTAATTAAATTGTAAGGTTTTGTAATTTTGATTGGGCATAAAGTTTTTTATAGCTAAAGAAAGTTAATCAACAACCTTGTTTTCTTCCCTAGGGATTGACATGATGTTGAATGCATTAAAACTTTCAATTAAGTCCCACACTCTAAATTTATACTTCTTGAGATAGGACAACTTATAATGATATTTAATCTTGACCTGATTGACCACAACTTTAGAATCACAAAAAAACAATAGTTCCTTGGCATCATACTTTATTTTAAATTGTAATCCAATAATAAGTGCTTCATACTATACCAAATTATTAGTACATAAGAACTATAGTTTGTAAGAGGAATTATATTCTTTCCCAATGGGATTGATTAATACCACCCCTACTCTAGAACCTAATTTGCATCTAGCACCATCAAAATAAAGTTTCCATAATCCAAGCAAATCATGATAAGTTTTAGATTTCAATACCTTTATGGTTTCAAGAGTATAAACACCAAAATCTAAGTTAACCATGTTGAACCTCTCATTGATTGCATTGTACTCAGTGATCATATGCTTCATTTTAGGCTTTCTTTCTATCCTAATTTGGTTGGGGACTCCATTCCAAGGAAACCACATATGTGAAAAATCTGTTAACATATAGCCATTCAAGCTCTTATTCTAGTCTCTACTCAATAACATCTCATAATCATCAAGGATGTCTAATACATGGATATCAATTAATTGTTAGATATTTGGCTCTGAGGTAATATGCATGTGAACATTCAATATTTCACCAATCACTTTGAATCTTGATTTATCTAATTGAGTTACAACTCTATTAGCTTTAATGGGGGTCAAACCTAATTGTTCATAAATACCCTAAGGCATTATATTTATAGATGCACCAAAATTTAATAAATAACTATGTATATTCCTACCAAAGATCCTAACTATAAGTAGGAAAGGAAGAACATTTGCCTTAATTTTGTGTATTGAAACATTAGCATGTGCATACTTTTGAGACTTACTAGACTTTTTGGACAATGATTCTAAAAAAAAATTCCTCTATCTAGTAATATATGTCAAATCATACAAGGAACTGCTAGCTTTTATCTTCTTCATGTCCTCTATTATGTTATACCCAGTCCTATTAGAAGAGTTATATGTATCAACATTGGGTTTATAAGTACTTGCCTTAGGATTTTCTAGATTATTATTTGAGGTAGTATCAGGAGGAGTCTCAAAGTTATTTGGAGGAGTTGAAGTGGTCAATGGTTGCTTCTTGTCTCAGTTTCTCAGAGGGTAAATATTCATCAAAAATTGCTGAAAAGCATGAATCTCTTTAGGGATGTCCTTAGCCTCATTGTCCTCTTGGAAAAGGAACTCAAATGTCTCCACCATGAGAGTTAGATGAACAGATATAGATGACCTTAAGGAACTAGATGTACTTTCATCACAATTATTATTATGGAAAACTTTAAAAGTATATAATTCTTCTTGGAAGGCTTTAAAATCATTACAAAATTCAACACAACCATTTCCATATGCTTAGAAGTGAAATTATCTCTACAATATTTAGGTAAAGAAACATTAGTAATATTTATATCAGGCATATTTTTACTATTAGATGGCACATTATTCTTGTTATTGGGTAACTATCATTTTAAAATTTGTTAGTGGGCCTATTGAACCTTTGAAATGAGAAATTCCTATCATAACTCTCTCTATTATTGCTTACTTGCTTTTGTAACTAAAGGAAGTTAGTGCTAAGATTTTGAACCATCTTGAGGATAAAATCACTTTCATTCTTTAGAGCCTTAGAATTATGAACTTGAGTATTAATATTAGTTGTAGGAATTAGATATTCTTTATCCTGTGGATGATATCCATTGGTAGTATTGATCAGGAAGCCTAGGTTTTGAGTAGGATGAGCATGTCTCAAAGGTAATTGGTCTAGGACTGGAAGTTGGTTCAAGGAAGGCACATTTTGGTTGGCATTAAGAATAACATTAAGAATGGGTATGTATAGATTGACATTAGGAATGGAGTATGTCAATTGTCCATAGGTTTGTATCTAGTCATTAATGATCATAGCCTTGACATAAGCTAAAGCTAATGTGTTCATGGGCCCAATAATTCTCTTTATAAACACAAAATCCATAGGATTTAAAGCATCTTTATAGATTGATATGGCTAAAGCCTCATTATATCTTTAAGGAGCTATAGTCCTACTAAACATTTTATAGAACCTAACATTGAAGGATCTTATGGGATCATTTACATCCCTTTTTACTATGGTGAATTATTGGTACAAGACATAAGGAATAATTATTTTACCAAATTGGTCAATGAAAACATTGTTAAAATCAACCCAACAAGTAATGTAATTTTTATGGAGGTTTAGAAACCATTCATATGTAACATATTTAAAAGTAAAAATAAATAGTCTACACGCTACATTTTCATGGGTCACATCTAATAATCTTAATACAACTTTGAGACTCTCAATGTGTTCTTTAGTAGTTATGATGCCACTAAGACTAAATTTTGGGAAATACTTTTTAAGATTATGAGGAAGGTCATGTAACATCCCTAGCACATTGATCAAATAACCACCTATCCAAACCATACCTTGATAGGGATTGAACACAAGATCACTCTAGATTGGTGAAGATGGCAAAGACTTTGAAAGTCTATCCTACCTTTATCCCACCTAGTTCTCCTTTGAACTAATGAAATCAAAGGTTATCTAGTTTTTGAACATGACCTTATCCTGATTCTTGGTAATTCTAGCTTGTGGGCTTTAAATGATATTTGAAATATGATGTGTCAGTCTTATCTTTATAGGAAATAATGATCAAAATTGCACATTAAGATTTTTTTTAAAATATTTATATAAATGATGATAAAGGATAATAATTTTTAACTATGTTAGTTCAAAGATGTATCCAAATATAGTATGATTGATCTTTACACATTTAATCTCAACTATAATGAAATTAGCAAAGGATATATTGATCTTTGATCAAAATAGATATTACTAAACTCAAACCTATTGAATTAACAAAGCTTAAGCCATAGCTACCATAATTAAGCATATACCTTTAAGGAACATCGATCTTTATCTAAAGAAAGCAAAAATATGGGTGAAAGACTATAAAGATAAATGATATTTACATAATTGGAAAAATATTGACATAATTATGCAAAGGTTACATAATTATTTGAACATAATTCATAAAAGTAACAAAGATACTTCAAATCTACAAAGATCTAATGAGGTCCTCCTTCTAGCACCAATAAAGCCCCTCCTGTTGATGCCTAAATATATATCACAAGTGCTCTGAGTGTTCAAAAATACTTCTCATTTTATAATTCTAATAATTTAGTGCATAAGTTGTAGGTTGTGATAATCATGCTATATATTTATGAAATAGAGCCAAACAAAGTGGACTATTTCACAATAATTATTTTGTTTGGTGGTTGGGAGCAATCATGGTCAAAGTCAGTATATGAAAAATATGAAGTATTCTATGCTAAGAATGATTAATTATGATCAAGAACTATTCTAAAGCCTAATCTATGACATATATTTATAATTAAAATTAATCTAGAGTGATCTAATTTAAAAAAAAGAAGAAAAAGGAAAGGTAAGGTAGAGAAGAGTTGTTGTTGATCTTCATTCAAAATATCATAAAAAAGTTCAAATACCATCCATGCATACACTTAACTAATGTATGACATGAATTAGCATAAGCTCAAATCCTATAAAACATGAGGAAAACATCTAAGGATGCTATGAAATAATGTAAATAGGAATCAAGTTGAATTTAAAGATTTACTGCTACAAGCAAACAACATTAGCCCAAATATAATAAGAGTAAAAAAACTAAATGGACTTATAATTTTTAATTAACCTAGAATTGGTACAAGTTAATAGATTTGCATTTAGATGTACACATCATTAATTCATAAGAACCATTGAAATCTAGAAATCATAACAAAAAAAATGAGAGAAGAGCCAAGATAACAAAATGCATAAGCAAATCTAGATAAACTTTGTAGAATTCCTTGCTTATATTGATTGATCAAAAGTTACAATTAGCTCTTAGCTTTAAGAACTCCCCCCGTTTACAATTGACAATACTTATTTTATAGAAGGTAAGGAAGTATGTCAGTCAATCATATCCAATTACAAAAGTACAAGTGTAAGCACAACTATCCTTTTTTACAAAGTTCTAGAATACACTAGACTTTTCCTATTAGACTGACCTATATGTAATGTGATTTACAAGTTGCACATGACTTTAAAAGAAGAATATTTAATTTTTAAATTATTATAAAGTTTATATAAAAAATAATATTCCTAATTATCTTTGAGGCCCTTGTGTTGATGTAGTTCCCTATTTATATTTAAGAGCCTTCATTACCTTCTCATGAATTAACCTGAGGTCAAGAACAACCTCCATGAAATGTTAATCTACTTGGTCTACCAAGTTTTTAAGGTCTCTATAATTTCTTCCCAAGGATTTTTTAATGCTCCTTCAACAATATTTTCCTTTATTATTAGTATCATATCCAGGACCATCTAATTGTGCAATCCATATTTGCCTTGGCTTCTGCTCTTGGCATCCTACATGACTAGGGTGGTTTTATGTTTTAACTCTTCATCTGTGATGACGCCCATGGAGCTGAGTGTAATTGGTTTTTTGATCATGGTCCCTAGGAAGTTTTCCATCCTATTTAGTAGTTCCTTTTAATCCTCAAATGGACCTTATAAATAATTAGACCTTGTGCTCAAATCCTTGATCTTATCCACAATCAATCCCATGAATGTGTTGATATGAGCTAGGCTAATGGTCTTGAAACTAGGGATTTGATCTTCCATCAACATGTTGGTTAATTATTTCATTTTATCTCTTAAATTCTACCATTGGGTGATTAAGATTTGTGTTACTACATCCTATTGAATCAATACATTATGTCTGAACCTTATTAACTTTAGAGAATTAAACATGTCATAAAAGGATGCTTCAAACATCTTAATCATATCATCAAGAAATAACAATATATTTTCCTTCTCTAAATTTTCCTTTTGCTTTTGTAGATTCTCCTTTTGTTGATGCATGCCTTTGAGGTTAGCATGCAACTAGGCTAACTGTGCTTAGGACAATTCAAGCACATTTTCCTCAAAAATAGAGCTTTCTCCTAATTTTTGTCCTCCTACAAGAGTCAATCGAATAAATGGTTCCACTTTTTAAAAAGTGAATTCTTCTCCTTTGACCATGGATTTCTTCTCAGTTACCTTCTGTAGACTAACATTTTTTAGGTTAAATTTGACACCAACTAGAGACTATATCTTCCTTGGGGCTAGGGTTTTAATTTGTTTTTCAGTTGGTTCCCCTAGACTAGCCATTCTATTATCTTTTTATTTTTACAAAGCTACAATCCATGGCTTAGGTTCCTCATGTGCAATGATGCTAACAACCTTTGATATTGCCCATGGATGATGTAGATTAGGAGCTTTCTATAACTTGCCATATATAAACCACTCAAGAATGGTTGGACCTTTTATCACATTCTCTTTATTGAATAGGTTTACCTCACTCCAAATATGGGTGAAAATTAACTAGGATCTCTTACCCCCTACTAGAATCATAACAAGCTCAACCTTTCTTTTAAGAGGGGTAGCCACAAGGACTAAGTCTAATGCTACTTCCTTTCCCTTCTCTTTCTCTACCTCTTTAACTCAAGATTCTTCTTCATCTGACTATTAAGCACTAGATAACATGGTAAGTACATCCTTAATTGTTTCCCCATGGTCCAATGCTATTAAATCAATCTCCTCAGTAGGTGACCCTTGCTCTGCTACCTAGGCTGAGGAAGAGGCAATATCATTAGGCCTTTTTTCCTCTAGTCTTTGTTTAACTCATGCCTCAAGATTTTGCACCTCTATTTGTGGCTATGTCGGATGAGGTCTAGAATATAAACTCAATAACAAATGGTACTACCTTGGTCCTAACTTGCACATGTCATCACTTCCTTTATACTCCCTTAGCAGTCTTGCTTTTAATTTGATGTTATGTTTCTTCACTTTTACCAAGACCCTAATGAATGAAGATGCCTTGGTGTACATTAGATCAAAGGTACCAAGCTAATGCTTGTAAACTACATTAATTCCTTTAGCTTTCAAGTTACCCATAACTCTTCCTTTGGGATCTCACTACCTTAGTTCATCATGTTGTAATCTAAAAGAGATCTGATGTTTATAGGTTACCTCAATATTATCCCATTTTTGAAACACAGTCCTTCCAATGGTTATGGGGAGGGTGTGGAGAAATACCTTATTATTGGTTTTGTAAAGACCATCTATACCATTGCATTTTTATAATGTTACATCTTATTCAACTACTTTAACTAGCATGTGGACTAGTAGTATAAGTGGGGTGCATTATGTTCCTTCATTTTTTTTTGATCAAGGGGTTGACCCATGGAATTAGATTCCCTGTAATAGACTCAAATAATCTCAATTAAACAAAATAAAAAATAAATTGAATATGGTCCCTTTATTTGAAAATATGAAATTTCAAATAGTATTTAGAGATGGTTTGTAACCCATTAGGTGATCATTCCCTAGGTTTATAAAATTTTGATATAGCAAGTATGGCATTAGGAAAGTATGACATCATGTAAAACTGACCCCTAGTCTTCTTCTTAATTTTAAAAAATTGCCTACTTAAACAAGTGTTGATTGTCTCACCCAAGGGAGGGGTGAGTTCCTTTTCAATCATGAAATAGACCAAGGGCACCTAGATCCTATCCATATATGTTGTGGTTGAATTTCCACATAGCCTGATCATCATTATCATTATCATCTTATCCCAACACTAAATTGGTTAATTATGATGTTACTTTTGAACTTTGAGAACACTTGATTCATATAGTACAACCATAGCGTAAGAATGTTTTTCATGTCATTTTTCCTATCCCACTCATCGATTATGGCCGTGTATACTTGAGGCTTAGGTAATTTATAGTAGTTTTCAAGGCTATAGGAGAAATATAGGCAATTTTCCTAAATCTACATCCATGAATTATCATCTCTTAATTAATTTTAGCATCTCTAATGATAGGAGTAAGAATATATATACAGTGATGTACCTTGTGTTTCACCACAACCTAATGAATTCTTATCATCTATATCATCACTACATCATAATATCTCCTCTTCACAGATACATTTTTTTCCTCTTCTTTGGTGATGGCCTATTACTCTTCAATTATCTAAAAATAGTTTAGACCAATGGATATCTCTTATGTTTAGAGCCACGGCATCAAACTAAATATATTTTAAAGTTATTCCTTCTATATATATGGTTATATATATCTCCACATATTACTTTTAAACACTTTTCTAGCTGACATGTCTTAAAATTTGCTCAAATCACCCACTAGTGGTCTACATTTTAGTTTAGACTGAATTCTTGCACAAATGACAATTTGATATTCCCTAGATTAATTATAATATTCACAAGGTTGAATTAGGGATTTTATATATTCTAGGGCATTTTTGAAGGTCTCCTAAAAATTTTAATGGTGGTTACTTGTTTGAACTTGTCTAATATTTGTGCCTTAAATTTTATTTTGATATTTGTATTTATACCTTTGCCTTTCTAAACCCATAAGATCTTTAGATTTGTCACTTTATGCTTGAATTCTGTTACCATGTAATTTTCATGGCACTTTGTTCATTAATATTTTAAAAATTACCATTGCCATTTTAAAAAAATCCCTGCTTGATTTTGCATTGTTTGATCATCTTTACATGGATTAGTGTGAACAATTTATCTTGATCCAAAAAGGTGGATTCCATTGGCTACTTTCTACATTTCCTATAGTTATGACAATTGTCATTTACATATTATCCTTAACATTTAAACATTTTATACACACTATTGATCTCAATTATCTTGATTAAATGTGTTCCATTTGATCTTCCTACTTAATTGTACTTTATGTTATATAAACTATTGATCTAAATATGTACACTAATCTATAGAGCATTGATCTTGAAAATATGCTCAATATTTAATTTAGTGTCCCATAGCTATGCCACATGTCATTTCCACATTTGTCTAAACATTTCAACATTCATCTTGTGTCATTGGATTATCCTTGTTTAGGTAAGCATGCCCCTTTGGATCTTGATCTTCAAGGTCTAACACCATTAACTACTAAATATTCATTTAATAATAAGCTGACACTTTCCACCCTCTCACTTGTCCTCTCACTTGTCCTAGGGCTCCATTTAATTTTTGACTCAACTCTCACTATTTGATCAATATCAGGTGAGTAAACATGTACCATCAATCTCAAGGACATGCTTAGGCTTTAACCCTTTTATTGTGACTTGAATTTTCAACCCATATTACATGCCATTGGATCTTCTCATTAGAGAAAACTTAAACTATCTAATCATGATCCATGGGGTTGAGTGAGATTGTTTCTTGTACTTAGTCTTCCCATTTTGATCTCACTCCATTGGATTAACTTCTCCCAAGTAAACACAGGTCATTCATCCTATAGACAATCATAATATTTAAGTCATCTCAAGAATAATATATAAGACTTAATCTAAGGTTTTCATTCATATTAATAAATGTGAATAGAGCTTTAGACTAAAGTATTAAACTAGGTCCAAGACATATTAAAGTGACCTCACAAATTAAAAGGGACTTGGCATAAAGATTTTGGACCAAGGTCAGAAACATAATAAAAAGGACATTGTGAATAATAAAAGATAAGTCATAAGGTTTTATCCTAGGGTTTAAAACTTTAGGATAAAGATTTATGACTTGTCTAGGATATACAAAAGGGACCCTACATTAGTTGGACCATACTAATATAAAAGAGAATAAAGAGGTTTTGGATCTAAAGGGACCTAACGTAGAATTTTTAGACTAAGGCTTGGTTGTGTTGAAAAACATGACTAATCCTTAGGATAAAAATTAAATTAATTCTATGGCATAATTAATTTCTCTTGCATAAAGTGTTCATGCTAAATTTGAATTCAAAAGGATCCTAAGTTAAAACCTTAAACTAGGGTTTTATCAATTAAAATATGAATTTTATTAATCAATGACAGAGTAAAGGCTAACAAAACATTTAAAAACAAAACCCTAAGTATTTCCTATTTTGAATTAACTCCATTAAACCAATAACTTAAAACATAGAGATCCAATATTAGCAATAAGACCAAACCAGAGCAATGAACAAATGATCCAACCAGACCAGGTGTGGATGATATTCAAATAAAAAATATGTACAAACATGCTAATGATGCTCTAGATGAAATGAAATGTTCACTTTGGGGTACAAATTTGCATAATTTGACACAAGGGTCACCATTTTTTAGAAATGGGGGTATGTTGACCTCAATAGGACATAAGTTTGTAATCAACACCATGAATTATTGTACTAGGTAGACTGAAGTAGTGGTTATGAATAATAGTAGAGTAATTGATGTCATCAAATTTTTAGAATAAAATATCATCACTTAGTTTGGGATGCCCCTATCTTTATATGTGATAATGGCCTAACTTTTGCATCAGTTGAATTCACTAAATGGGCATATGAAAATGAAATATTCATCATGTCTACTTCAAACTATTACCCTCAGAGAAATGGAATGGAAAATCTACCAATAATAATTTTATGAATGCCATTAAAAATTCTACAAAAATGAAACCCAAAAAATGTTATCCCCTACTAAAGTATGATTTATGGGTAGATAGAACTAGATATAAATAAGAACTCAAGGAATAACCATTCTTACTAGTTTATGGGCAATAACCTATTTTTCCTATCACATTAAAGATAACTACCTATTAGTTTATAGATGAGTACATGGAATGTGATGAAAGAGTGTAGTCTTGAATACTGAACATCATTCAAGTGGAAGATGCCAGAGATGAAGCATTGAAAAACTTTAACAGACATCATGATGTTGTGAAGATATGATTTGATAAGTGAGCCAAAGATAAAACATTCCACATATCAAACTTATTCCTACTGATGGGACAAGGCCCATGAGAAGAAATGAAAACATGACAAGTTTAGTCCTCTCTAGATTGGACCATATCAAGTAGTAGAGATACTAAGTGAAAATGCATTTAGACTCAAAGACTTACAAGGGAATGACTTAAAATTTCCAATCAAATGGGAAGTACATGAATCATTATTTCTCTATTACTCTATCAAAAACTCCTAAACGATAGTAAAATTTTTTAGATTTAGAGTAGGTAGGAGTAGAGTAGTCTCATTTTCTTACTTTATTTTCTTATGTTCTTTCTCATTTTCTTGATTTTATTTCTTGTTGTGTGCTTTCTCACTTTCATTTATTTTTTGTTTTTTGTTGTGTGTTGTAACTTAGTAATAATTCCTCTAGACAAGAATTCATTGGTTTAATTTATGTTAATTTGATCCTAAAAATATGAAGAAGGGATTTATAGTTTTAAACATTGGTCTCCCAAAGTTTGTAAACCTCTATTAGTGTTTAAATGTAGATAAGTTAGGTAGGGTTAACTAGGAGTTATTTTCTCATGAAAATCCTAAGTCATGTCAATATTTTAATATAGTTTAGATGAATGAAAATTTACTTAAATGATCATTTGAATCTATGTGAATCATCATATTATCACTTAAATTCACCAAATAATTTCCAATACAAGACTTGATGTCTAAAAGTGAATCACATCTAGACTATGTCTTGATAAAATCCTTACACCTATTTAATTTTGGCTCCTAAAAATTCTAGTTTATGAATGTAAGTATATAAAACAACAACAAAAATAATACACTAATGAAGTGAAATCATAAAATTAATCAAATTCCATGAATTATGATTTAATAAATCTCTACTGGGGTTATGGATGCCTGGATGGCAGTAGACAAAGGCCCATAATGGATCTCTATCAGGGCTATTAATACATGGCTGGTAGCAGAGAAATGCCCAAGCCATCTCCAAATAAGCAAAGTATAATTATATAAAATTTAAATAATTCTTAATTTATTTAATGTTTGATGTCTTGAAGCTTGAAATTTATCATTTCTAAACCCAATGGTAGTGGTTAAATAACCTCAAAGCACACATATAGTATGATTGTCTACAAGATTTAAACAATACAAACCTATAGAAATTCATTAGTTTTGAGAATAAGTTTTGGTACTGACTGAAAACCATAATGAGATTTTTTTTTTCAAATTTATATTTAAACAAAATATCTATATTCTAACATTTTACAATATTTCCACATAGAGTTCACCATTTGTTTATGCTCAATATTCCCCTATTCTAAGAATGGGGACCCTCCTTTTCTCAAATTTTGTTTTAAAATTTCTAAGATGCAAAATGTATTAACTCATTTGAATGTATATATATTTGATTTAGTTATTACATTCCTAGAAATTTATGGTCAATCATTCATTTTACAATAATAATTGATACTTAGAAATACTCAAGTTATTGTAAGTTTTATTCAAGTTTGTTATTGATCAATGAATTATTGACCATTGACAGTTCAATAATGTATAGACATGATTTTATAATATAATACAACTAATATCTCTAATATATATGAATTGAATAAGCTTTTATAGTCCTATTGAACTAATATTATTGTGTTTAAATCATTTTCTTACAAAATATTTATTTTAAACTTGTTTAAATTTACTTAAGATAGGCATATGACATCTTATGGAATCTAACTTAACTTCTTGATTGGCCTCACAAGATGTCAAAATTAATGTATGAATTTATGATGCCATATAGGATGTCAAAGTTTAGACCTTGTTGACAAGCCCATTCAATCTGAGTCACCATGTATCCTCCATGTGTCGCACCATAATGAAGAATCTTATGAGATGCCACCACATGTCTCTACATTAACTAGCCATACCTAAGAATTCTTCTATGGTGATGCATGTTCCCTTTTGATTTATTTGAGGATACCAAATGTCTACACCACATTTCATCCATCTAAGACTCATGGGATCTCATAAGGAAGACACATGGTTTCACCCAAGCCATCTGATTAAGGTTAAATGACATACAATTATCTGAGGCTCCTTTCAAGAGTGAAACTTGGTAGAAAAATGAAAAAAATCCCATGAGAGTGATATGTGTCCCCTTTGGGCTTGTGAAATGATGTTGTGTGTCATTCCCATACTATTCCTACCAAATATCTACTATACCACCTTTGAGAGAGATGTGTGTCTCCACCCAAGCCACACGATTAGTACCAAGTCACTGATAACTACACAAAATCCTTATGAATGAGACACGTATAAAAGGGAAGCTTTGAAAGCCTTCTAAGAGAGCCATCTCACAAATAAAATCCCTTATTATCCATGAGAGAAATGTGTGGCACTCCCTCTACCAATGAAAACTAAAAGGCACCACCTAAGAGCTCACTATAAATTCAAATATGCCATGTGGAAAGGTAAAAATGACTGATCACACTAAGATAAATTCCAAGAGTCTATGAGGTAATAAAAAAGTGCCATGTGTCTAGACTTTAATTTGATTAATCAACTTAGTCATGTTCAGGGCCTACAAGTGCCTAGCTAAATTTGATGTGGTATCCACATGTCAAAAGGTATAAATATTTAGATTTAAAGCTAAAATTGATGGCAAATTAATGCTAAATTTGAATCTTGGTGCAATTAATTACCAAAATCAATAGTTCAAATTTGTTTCAAACATATGTAAAGTTGAGAATCTTGTCATTAATATGACATGAACCTAGATCACCATTCACCTTGCATTAAAAAAGGTAATATTTTAAAAGGATACTTATCTAGGCTATTGTTATTTGAATTTCAAAATATATTCACATGTTTTTCCTTTATTGCCTATGCCATCATTTTTCAATAAATATTAAGATATTTTTGACTTGCATTCCCAACCACCATTATTAGAGATTGAAATTTATAGGAAGATACCAAAAATATGTTAATTTATACCTAGAACATTAGAAGATATAGCATAAGTAGGTCCTTCTACTTTAGTTGAGAGCCCTTCTTTTGGGAATGATGGATTTTTATTCTAGTATGGTAGTTTAGTCATCTTCAAGGACACTAAATTCATTCATAAATCCATAACATTTGGTGACCAACATTACAGTAGCATATAATTCAATGTAGAATTACTTAGGGTAGCTGATGAGGATGAGACCATAACTCATATAATATAAATATATTCTAACATCCTTGACATCAACACGACCAGTCTACACAATCCCATGGCCAAGCCATAGGTTATGCCATGCACTGACCTAGTTTATACCATCTTTAGGAGATCAAATTATGAGGATGGGCTGCTCAAATCCATTCTCAAGTATTCCTTATTGACATAATATTAGGGTTGAGATTTCAAAAATATTATGACCTCCCCTCCCCATAGATTGAGTACAACCAGGATGTAATTAACAAATGGTACCAGGTGAAGTCCTTAGAGAAGGTCTTGGATTCATGGGTGATGGCCACAATAAGAGTTATTTTGATGGATGACCAGTGAAACTTACCTATTCAAAAATTTAGGAAAAGAGTCAATATTAACCTCATTCTTCTCAATATAGTATTTGGTAATCCTCATATTGGCTACATGGACATAAGGACCCTTCTATTGCTACAAATCATCTTAGAGGATTAGCATATTCCCCCACTTGGGGAGATCATTCACAATAATTAGGTATATTTGATGAATTATACTTATAATAATGGTGATCCATTATTCATGATGAGATAATTTATGGATGTAATTTATGAAACAACTTAATTATATTAGAATTCATGATCTCTAAAATGATAAGAGGTTGTGCTTGAGATCTTCTTGGAAATGCACATTCATAGATTTAGGCACAACATAAAGGTGATTACAGAAGAGTTATACCCAGTGGTGTACAAGTCAATCACTAAATGTGAGATGCAAAGGGTTCCCCTAGAGGTTAGGAAAACCTTAAAGGACATGGGCAACTATTGGTTATACCTAGATTGCACATTTATTAGAGTAGAGGGACTAATGGTGGCTCCTCTTAGATTATGAAGGTATGTGCTAATTAAGTTAGTTGAGGAAGAAATGCTTGATCAATTACTTCATGAATTTGATGGATTCTTAAATATCAAGAAGAATATATTCCCCCATAAGGTCCCTTATGAGGTGTGGAGGATTAGGATCACAAAGTGGCATGTCATCATTATGGCTAATCTATGTAGGGATTCTTACCTATTTACTAAGGATGACTTTAGACCTTAGGACCCTAACAATGTCATCACCAAACACATGTTCAAATTCAATAAGAATATAACAATGGATTATAACCATCAAGAATAGGTCCATGAGTGGATATATAGGGATGATATGAATTATGAGATGGTCCTTATTAATTTAGCAAGGAATAACATCTAGTCATAAATAAGACTAGATAGAGAAAAGAAAAAGGAAGATATGGTTAAGTCTCAACTAGCACCAACTCATTGTAACATGTTTAATGATGATTATGAGGAAGGGTAGGAAGAGGAAGAAAAATTAATGTTCCTCTCATTAGGAATAGGCCATGTAGGCCTCCACTACTATCTGCTTTAAGTAGTCAAATATTGCCTCCAAGATTTGAGCAAGGAAGATCCAACATCCAACCTAACCCTTCTCAAGAGCCTAAATTAATCTCTACATCTGCATGGTAGCTTCTCTACAGATCCTAGATTATCCTGACCCTATTGTAATTGACCTTGTTAAATTATAATTAAATGAGATATCTATGGAATAAATATAGGCATTTTATAAGAGGATCATAGAGAAGGTTTACAAAAGGAAGACATATCCCAAGAATACCATGAGGGGAGAAATAACCCCTCCATCAACTTCTTAAGTAACTTTACAACCCAAAATCACACCTTAGGCTCTTGATGTAAGTACTCTCCCACTATCTCCTTTTCTAATTGTTAGTACATCTACTTTTGCTTTTGCTTCTACATTTTCTCCCCCACCACTACTTCCCTATTGGAATTAATGCCATCAATTGCTACAGCTACCATTACCCAATCCTTAGTCTATACTAGCATAAGCCAAGCTAGTACTTCTTTTAGATTCACCTTCCTCCATTTTATTTCTCATGCCACTACACATATTGCTTCTTCATATTTAGCCACAACAAGTGACTCATTTTTTTTTGGTGGTACTCCACCTATAAGTCCATTGAGGCCCATTTCAAAGATGTTCACATTTCAAAAGCCACTCAATATCACTAAAATTGTAAAAGTGAGTGTGCTTTCTAGATTACCTTCATTTGTTCCTAGCATGGGCCCTACAAGGTCTATATTTTACACACTTGGGAAATTAGACCCAAAAAAAATATAGATACATGTTATAGCTTTGGCCTTTTCCTCTACTCAAGCACCTCCATTTCATCCACCTCCAACTAAACCAACACCTACTACTACCCCAAATTGGGTCATAAATATCATAGATTTAGTAAGGTAAGAGAGGCCTTAGGTGGCCTCTTTACACCTCAAATTATGATGAGGTTTGATGGTACCAAAGGCACTATGAAGAGGGTGATGAGAAGGCAAGTTGAGAAGCCACAATCCACCTTAGTTATGTCCCATAAAAGTGAAGATTCCCTCTTCACTTTGATAACAAAAATGAAGATATGCCCTAGAGGGGTGGAATAGTTTATATAAGACCCTATGTCCTTAGTTCAATACCATCTATTATACACAATAGCCTTGATGAGGGTAATGCAACATGATATGAAATACTGAAAGAACAAACACTACCTACTATGCTAAAAGTCACCACAGTCCAGATAATCAATGCAATTATCAATGTCTTCAACTTGTATAAAGTTATGAAGAGAAGGAAAGAAGATGAGACCCTAAAATTAAATGTGGTCATTAAATTTGACCAAAATATTAAACTCTATGGTGCTAAATTGGTAAACTTTGCTAGAGTTGTAATAAACAATAAGTTCCCAAACCTTAAGCTGTTTCTACTTGAGGATATCATTCCTATATAGACCATCATGATGAACATGAGAAATATACTAATAATGTTGTTGGATTAGGTTAAGGATAAAATTACATCCTTATTAAATATTGAGTTCAATATTTCCCTCTTACTAAAGGATGCCATGGTCAAAAGTGTGTCCAAACCTAATAGAACCTTCATGGATGACCAAGAATTTAAGGCCTAGATGAAAGTGTTTGTTTCCAAGTTCCAACAAGACATTTACAAGGCCAATATAGTTATTGATGTGATGAATATTATTTCATTTTATAACAGAAATCTAGATAGATTAAAGGTCATTGAAGAAGCATTAAGGCATATGCTTGTAGAACATGGTAGGCTAATTCAAGAAATGCATGACTTGTTCTAGCCTAGAATGCTAGACTTTGGCCAAATTGACCAAGATTGAATTCCCTATGAAAATGTGTTTATAATGGTATAGTTAGAGAAAAAATAAAGGAAACAATAACAAGATGGCCAACCACCTCCTCCAAGACTTGGAGAATATTCTACTTAGTTTTGTAAATTTGAATTTAGAATATTACATTGTATATGTGGAATTTTAGACACTTGGTAGTCTTTTGGAGTTTCTCATGGGAAAAATTTAACTTTATTAGGTAATTTTGAAGCTTATATATATGGTTATTCCCCCTCATTGTAATAAAAAATATTTTTTATAGAACTAATACAAAAGAGCCAGGACTTTGAGAGATTGTTTGTAGTGATTTCTCGTGTATTTTATGATTTCTGATTATGAATCTTTTAGATGACTAATGTTTTATTTTATAATTACTAATTTGGTAATGACATTCAAAATATTCATCTATTAGTTTGATTTTAAGACTAGGCTAACAAATCTGCTAGTATATTTTATATGTTTTCATCTTATTTGCAACTAAATGTGCTTATGTAATTTACTGTAAGTGAGTAAATTTTATGCAATGTATACTTTTAGACGTATGAATTTACTTTCATTTAGAGATTCAATTAAATTTATTTATATTTTAGTAACACAATAAATTTGTTAAATGCTAGTTTTATATGTTTTTGCCATAGAAGTTAGAAGAATTGGCACCGTTGATCATCTGAAACAAACCTTCTTTTCTATCTTACCCTACTTAGTCTTTGATATACATCATGACTCACTTTAGTTTATTACATTCTATAAATATACATATATTTTTTATATTTTGGTAATAATTGGAAAAATTTAAGATAATTTCATAAAGATTAGTAGGAAATAAAATGTCATTTTATAATATTTTTTGTCCCTACAATAGGGTCTGCTTGTAGAATTGAAAAGTGGTGACAATATCTCTACTAATTGGCTATTTCCAGTAGTATTTGTATAAATAACTCAAGCCCCAAGTATTTTAAGACTTAAAATTGATCTCATTACTTTCCCCTAGTTCCCTAGTGAAACAAGGAGCACATTAAGTGCATCAACAATATGGTTCAAAAGTTTTCTAATTCATTTGATGATAGTGAAATTATGGATGATGAATTATTTATTCATTCACTATTTATTACAGAACATGTTGATAATAAACCTATACATAATGTTATGGTTTATAATTTTTCTAGTGATAATGCATGTATCATGACATTCCTCATACATTCAGGACATACACATGATAATTTATACCCTTTAACCAAGACAATAAAATAATTTTATGGGAAAGCACACCAAGTTTTTGGTGACATTTATTTACCTTTACATTTTGGTCTAACAGGTGACTATACCATTTTTATTTATACCACATATGTGCGTATTTTATCTATTATTGGTAATACCTTGGAATTATAATATATATGTACTACTTTTCAAAGTGCATGTATGTCTTAAGTATATTCATGCCAATAGGGTATTCCTAGTTTTATAGAATTCCATATGAACGTACACTACAATAACAGAAGTTTGTTCTAAGACAACTAATAATATAACCTATTAATGTTAGTCATGTGTGAAATATTAATAAAAATGAAATACCCTTTCATAAGTCACTGATACTTGAGATTTCATTACATTAGATATACACAATGGAATCCATGATGTCTTCATTTACACCTCAAAGACCTAGCCAATTATTGAGAGAAGGTCAACCTATTTTAGAGAGGTTATAAAGACCCAAAGTTATAGTTACACCAAAGAGGTCATTGGGAACTAAAAAATGGGTTACATAAACCACTATGGCTTCTACTATTGCTTCATGATCATAGAGTCCAATGAGGCATTGATGGAGTAATGATCTAGTACATGGAGAGTTTTTTAGCATATTATTGTCATATATCACCCTATATGAATCCCTTAGATAAGATCATCAGATACCCATTTATTCCTAAAAGTATTAAAAAATATAAACAAATAAAAAATAAATCCATAAAACACAAAAACATTAAAATAACTCAAAAATACAAAAATAGTTTGCATTTCACATGTTTACTAAATTTTTAATATGCTTTTAAATTTATGTTATTAAACACCATATCATTTATTTACACACATATATTTGATGAGGACTTGAGTATGATATAGGACTAAACTAGAGACATGATATATGATCATGCAAATGTTAGAACTTTCCTCTACCCACATGACACACTAAGTGGCGGTCATATTACATTTATTTACAATGATTGATACATGTTATATCATTTGATGATAACTTTAAATTATCATGCGAATCTTATATAATAACACTTACACATGACTATACTTAATCTACTATTCTTAAATAGTGTAATTGATATCTTATTCTATAAGAAAACTTGATAACACATGTATGTTATGAATAGTATGGCATGTTAATTATAGTTTGTTATATTTCAATTTTTTATCTTATCACACGGATTACTTAAATGTACTTATTTGTTTCATTGTCTTGATTGTATAACATTTGAACGTGTTCATTATTTTTTTACCCCTATGCCCTGAGTGTTGATCATTTATTTTGTGTGTGGACATTTGAACATGTCCTCCTCTTAAGTGTGTGTAATTTTAGCATGCATATTTTATTTGGTCTCCTTGGAACACCTTTATGTGACATTGAGTGTTATTGTGTGTGCTTGATTTTTTTTGAGTGTGTTAATTTTAGATGTTTTCATGATCCACATCATACATCTTACGGCTTTTTATGTTGTGATACTACAATCATCATTGTACATATGCTTATACAGTATATTACTATGTGATTAATTAATACATGATTGTTAAAAATACATGTTTATCTTATCCTTTTTAGTTAATGTGACTATACATTTTAATTCCCATCACCTAAAGAATTAAGCGGGGGGTGGGGGGGGGAGAGAATATCAATGAGAATACAAGTGGGGGCATGTCATATAAGCATAAGTCCACAACATACAAATATTAGAATTGACAAAATTTGATATAATTTAAATGATTTACATATACACTTGTGATAAAATCTTATATATTTGGCATATATTTGGGATATAATTTTTAAAATTTGTTACACATGTTATACATAATTTATAGAGAAGAAGTTACATTTTGATAGAAATTTATATTGAGACAATTTTTAGGTGCATATTCCATGAAAATAAACTAAATTATAGATATATTATTTAAATTGTACCAATATTCATGTAAAAACATTATAAATAAGCACCAATTTATATTTTATCTATTGTGATAGTTGGCTCCCTTAAGTTATGTGATTAAGATTCTACACCCTTGATAAACTTGGCACTATTTCTATTTTGTGAATTGATATGGTTAAACCATTTTAACATTGTGATATTAGATATATTGGAAATATTATGTTTACATATGGGTTTTACAACTCATTATTATATGATATTGGTGGCATGATCACCTTAAATTTTTTGTCTTTACATCTCCAAGGTCTAATATTGAATCTATCTTCAATGCTTCAACTAGGAAGCATCATTACCAAAGTAAAATACTAAAGGGAAACATGGTTCCAAAAAACACAAGTGTAATTACTCCTTGATCTATTTCCATTTGAAAAATTTAAAATATTAATTTTTAGAATAGATTCACTAATTTAACTTGTAACATGATTTTGGTTTCAAATCATACACATATAGGAAATTAAAAAAGGTCTCAAGTTAAATCATGGTGTGTTGTAGACACCATGACATGAATTTATTTTATTTAAACTATTAATAGTCCTTATGAATTAATATATTAAAGGGATGTTTTAGATACTCAAAATTATATTTTTACATGATAAACTAGGTTTTCACTCTTGACATATATTAGTGGGGGCATGTCATAGAGACATAAGGCCACACACATTAAATTGGTAGAATTAGACAAATTTGATATAATTTACATGATTTAAATATACACTTATGAAATAATGTTATACATTTGAAATAGATATGGGATAGAGTATTTTAATTTTTTACACATGTTATACACATTTTATAGAGAAGAAGTTACATTTTGATATAAATTTATCTTGAGACAAGTTTCAAGTGCATGTTCTATGAAAATGAACCAAATTATAGATATATTACTTAAAATGTACCAATATTCATTTACCAACATTAAAAATAATCACTGATTTAGATTTTATCTATTGTGATAGTTAACTTCCTTGAGTAGTGTGATTGAGATTCTACACCTTTGATGGACATGGAGCTACTTATAATTTGTGAATTTATATGGTTATACCATTTAAAAATTATGAGATTGGCCAGATTGGAAAGATTATGTTTACATGTGCATTTTAAAACTCATTCTTATACCATATTGGTGGCATGATCACCCTGAAATTCTTGTAGTCACATCTTCAAGGTCTCATTTTGAATCTATCTTCAATTCTTCATCTAGGAAGCTTCATTACCAAAGTAAAATACTAAAGGGAAACATGGTTCCAAAACACACGAGTGTCATTACTCCTTGATCTATTTTCATTCAATAAATTTAAAATATTTATTTTTAGAATAAATTCATCAATTTCACTAGTAACATGGATTTTGTTTCAAGTCGTACACATATAGGAAATTAAAAATGGGCTAAAGTTAAATAATGGTGTGTTTTATACACCATGACACAAAGTTATTTTATTTAAATTAGTAATAATCCTTGTGAATTAATATATTAAAGGGGTGTTGTAGATACTCAAATTTATATTTTTACATGATAAACTAGTCTTAACCTCTTGACATATATCATTTTAGGCTCTTTATTTCAGTTCTTAGCTTTTGACTACAATAAGGCTCAAGTTTCCCATATAAATGTGCCTAAATTATTATCTTATAGTCCAATCCTAATAGTTTGATTACCCATATCACTTGTATCTCAAAGTATCCTTAAAACATAATATATGTCTTTCATTATCATTTATGGATCTTTAATAATTATGTATTATCTAGGACACTAATGTTCACATCTAAACACTAGAATTGATGTTATTTTTCTAGTTCCAATGATAGTGAGTATACCTCAAAAAAAATTATAACTCTTATGATATAGTTGGTGTTGGGGCCAACATATCCCTAATTCTAAAAATTGGGACCCTTGAGATGTTTAAAACCTTATAGTTACCAATATTGCCTTAATCTTGATTTTTATTAGAATTTTAAGATAATATATTCTAATAAGGTGGATTTTTTCATTTAAACCCTAGTTTTCTTAATACTTCTAACATTTTAACTAGTTTTGTAAGCCATGCAGGTTTCAAGGAAAATACTAATTTTTACCAAGAAATGATTCATCAGAGTATTGCTAGCAATGGTTTGATAAATATTAACCTTTGTCCCTTCCTAATAAATCTTGAGTTTAAAACCCTATGTATGGAACCCTCAAAATTTGAATTTAAATCTTGAGAGGGAATCATTTGGTGGGAATATTCAAGATAATATTTTAGACCTAAGCTTAATTTTATATTAAGGCTTAGTCTTATTTATTAACATTATGAAACCTTAATGTAAAATTAATAATAAGTCTTTTAATATTCTTTTAAATATATTAATTTTGTCCTAACCACCCCGTAGAAACCCTTGACAAGGCCCCCTTATGACTTACAAATCCAAAACCCCTTTTTTATTAAAACAAGTTAGCCTAGATTTTTATCCTAAGACCCCTTTATATTTATTAATATGAATGGGTCCTTACAATAAAAACTTGGTCTAATATTATTAATCAATGGTCCTAACTTAAACATCATGCATCTTATAGGATCCAACTACCTATGCTCAGTTATCCATTTTGATCCAACAATGCATGACTAGGGGAGATTCGATGATCTATTCTTCATCATAGGGTTTGATCTGATGATGTGAGCGAGGGGTTGAAAGGTCAAAGCTCCATGAATTTTCTAAGTTGAAACCACTTTCACCTAACAACATCAACAAGGGTCCCATATATTTAACACAACCAATCATGTGTAAAGCCTCAAATCTTGATCCAATGACTATCACTCTTTTTATCCAAAAAAGTAAATTGAGTCCATGACCCTAGGAAGCTCTATAAATATGTGACATGGCACTCTCAAATTTGACCATAAGGACTTCACAAACTTAAATTTGATGTTTATGCTGAAGTCATTTGGCCTCCTTAAAGATACCTATGATGTGAGTGAGACCATCAAATTTAAGATAAACAAATATTTTTTCCTAAGAAAAGGGGGAATGTTTCAAGTTTTAATGGGTTTTATATTTATTTTTCTAATAAACTTAGGATAAATTATTTAACCTAAATATTTATTGGACCCTCAAACTAATGAAAGCATCATGCATCTTGTGGGATCCAACAACCTCCACTTACTTATACCAATTAGATCTAATGGTGTGAAATATTCAAGAATAAATTGGAAGGCTTGAGTGCTCAACACATAAATTAATCTCAGAGAAAGGGGATCAATGACATGACAATATGCCAAGTGGAATAATTATAAGACTAGAAGCTCATAACGACCAATAAGATAAAAAGGCCCAAGATTGCAATCAATGGTCCACACTAAATACATGGATCTTGATCTAACATTTTAAAATAAAAGGAATAATTAAAAGGATAATGACTAGTTCCCACATGGATAAATATGAAAAATTCCATGAAAATAAGTCAAATGGAGGCCATATAAGATCCACATGGGTAAAATATGGTAGAACATAGATTTTGTCCACCTAGAAATACAAAGTTATAAAATAAAGTCTCAATAATATCTTGATACATGTGTGAGCCTTAATCCCAATAATCTCTACCATTAAAACTCACAAAAGACCTAAAAAATACATAAAAAGGGAAACTGTGAGTAGTCAAATTATAATTCAAACTTGCTAATTGATTTCAAGAACAAAAAATCAATCCATAGGTTTCTATCAAGTTGACGCTAAGATTTTTGAGGGGTTAATAAGTCATGTAAATAAGAAGGAACTAATGGAGAGAAGAGGTCAAACTCTACCTTTTTGCATACCATTTGGTAGAGTTTTCAAGGATATAGATTTGGATACTGAGGCATTGAACAATGGGTGCAAAAATTAGTCCAAGTTCTTCTTCAGTATTGATGAAATACAACTACTCACATAGAATCATAGGATAATTAAACCAACTAGCATTATATACAAGTACTTGGTAGCAATCCAATTGGCTAGTCTCCACCATGCAGGTACCAAACTAGAGGTACTTCTTTATATAGATGTGTTTATTCCTTTTTTTATTGATTGAAGAGTAGAGGAAGATTGGATTGTTAGGGATGACACCTCTAATATAGTAGCTTATATTACCCCTGTATCTTTTGAGGGTTACTATAAGCTCCCTTGGTCCCATGTTTATTTTCCCATAATTAAGAATTGGACCACCAAAAATGACCTAGATACCATCTTTAGACATTGGCTCAATCAGGGAAACTTTATTTTCAAAGACTTCTAAGGTAGAATTCCAATTGCCCAATTCAAGTAATAGATTAGGGTTATTATGACCTTAATAAATATAATATCTAGAGCTACCACAACTACCTATGTCAATACTACCTAGGTTTCATATGTATACTTCCTAGTTAAATAAAAACTCACCCCTCCCACTGGGGAAATGATAAGCATCCACCTTGGTAGGCAATTCACAGCCATCAAGAGAAAAACCAAAAAATAAAATTTCATGATGTCCTACCTACTTGACTCCTTGTTGTCCTCAACCAAGTTCCCCAATATGAAGAATTAGTCTCATAACAGTAGAATCTCAGTTTCTCACCCTTACTCAAAAATCCATATCTTCAAATATAGAAACCACATGTAATTTATTTTTTTATGGCATCTATCCCTCCTTGGTTGAGGTTATCACTGGGTCTTCCATGCCTAGGATACACCCCCTAATAAAGAGATATCTAGAGATGATGGGGGATTTATGGTACCATCTAGATTCCACCATGATAATAATTGAGGGAACCATGTGCTCAACTTTTAGACTCCCTATCTATGTGCCACCCAAGCTTGCTGAGCTAAAAATCACCTCCTAGCTCATCAATGGGATTTATGGGGGTTAAAAATAAAATAAGTGCCTCCTCCATCCCTTCCCTATTATAATTGAAAGGAGCACACTACAAGATTGGAAGCAAATAGATGTCATGTCTAGGTAAAGAGGAGAATTTTTCTTCCAAATGGATGAACTTAGAATGTGGGACCATAGAGGAAAAATAAATAATCATTTGTAAGAAAATAAAATGTTCAAATAGGTATATGAGCATCAACCTAGAGTTTTTGACCCCATTTACACTAGGGTAAGTAGTTTTAAGGAGCTATTGACAAGATTGAGTGAGTGTAATGCCAAACTAGAGAATAGGTTAACACATGAGTAGAAGCCAATAGAGGAAATTTGTCAAATATACCTTATTCAATATCATTTTATACCTTATACCTCAAGACCACCTCAAGGATATTCCCAAGCAAAGGTGTCACCATCACAAACACCACCTCAAACATTTATACCACTTCTTTAGGACCCTGGTAAACAACAATTGGGATAAATACTAAGAGAGTGAGTTTTATCTTTAGGTCGTCCTAACAACCTACACCTCTAGTGGAACATGTAGACAAGGTGGATCTTGATCCATATGAGATAGTGGAAGAAGTATTCATGGATCTTGAAGACATATATGGGTCAGATAAGGAAGAAGTAGAGGCAAACCTTGCTACCCAAATAGGGAAACTTGTAGAGGCTCTTGGAAAATTGGAAGAGGCTGAGAAAGAGAAAGGGAAGGAGCATGAAATTGATTTAGTCAAAACACCTAGCTAAAGTAAGAGGAAGGCTGAGTTGGCCCTTGTCTCTACCAATTTAAAAAGTCCAAAACACCCCTTTGTACACCTATCCTAGGAAATAAATTTATGTAGTGATGAATTCCCAATTCATGGGCCATTCATTCAGGATTGGTTCAAATATGGGAAATTATAAAAGTTTCTTGAAATGGCCCATTCATGGGCATTAACTAAAAGTATCAACATTGATGAGGAACTCCATCCCTAGATTGTGGAAATGATGAAGGAACAAGAAGAAATAAGAATAGTGGAAGAAGGATCAAGAGAATGAATGCTCCCAAAGAATACAGTGGAACTAAAGTAGAAATCCTAGAAGCCACCCAGCTAAATGATCCTACTACTACCATTTTATTCAATAAAAATACCATCAACATAGAGAAGATAACCATAAGGAAAGGTATGGTGGGTACTAAGGAGTTTACCTTTCAAAAGGTGGAACCTTTCATAGGCCTAATTAAAGTTGGAGGATAAGTAGTTGGAGAACATCCCATCCATCATGAGGATGTGGAGAGTCTAGTTGGAGCCTAGTCAGCATAAACACTGACTAGATTTAGGGTATTGAAGTAAAAAATTACCAACTTGAGGATGGAGAAGCAAAAACTTGAGACTCAAGCCATCTTCTTTGTTCATAATGAAATGATAAAGATGCTTGGTGAATTCTTATTTGATATGTTTGGGGCCTTGAAGGCCACGATGCTCAGGAATGATGCCTTAATGTAATAAGCTGAAGTAGCAAGGCTTTGGTCATCTAGTGGTAAGCCTCAGAGGAAAAAATTATTTAGTTCATAAATATACAAGTAAAGATATAGATACTAGACTTTAGGACTATTAGTCTGGGACACTTAAGTTCCATCCTAGGCAATGTTGTTGACAAGGAGTAGTAATTGAGCACATGGCAAAATGATGTCAATGAGCTTATAAGGTAGGATGGAGATTTGAATATTATGTTTGAGAAAATATTGGGAATAATGTTTATAGAGCCTTCAAAACCCACTATTATGGAGTTGATTGATGATGAGAAGTTCAAGAAAAGAGACACTACTAAAATTCAAGAGATAAAAGGGAGAAGCCATGGCCAATCTAGTAGTGATAATCATAAAGTAATCAATCTCATCTTCAATTCAGGAGAGATGATAAAAAAAGTCATAAAACATCAAGGAGGCCATGTTAAGGAATGACAAAGAGTTTGAAAAACTATTAGATCAAGAAAATGGATGTTTGATGAGGCTTGTAGTAGATCTTGAGATGAGAAATGAAAAACATACTAAGGCTAAGGACATCTTAAAACAATGATATCTAAGAGGCCCACCACCTACCCAATAGAAGATTTTATACATTATAATTATACATACTCTTTGTAATAATGGAAAATTATATTGTATAATTATATTTTATTTTGTTAGCATATATAACTTTGGGTCAGTCCAACATAGGTCATGTGTATAATAGAATTGTCATACAAGGAAAAATATCCTTAATGTAAACATATGTACCTTGAGAACTAACCAGTACACCACCTATGTTTTCTATAAATAGGTAGTGTTACCATTTTGTAAAGAGAGATTTTTTAGAAAAATTGTATACTCACACTAATTAATACAACTAAAGGAATTCTACAGAGTTTATCTATCTGGTTGTATTAATAGTTGTAATCTTTCTCTCAATTGTGTATCTAGATCTTAAATTTGTATGGTTTCCTTAATCCTAAACTACATTAACTAATTTATAGTGTTGTAATATGTGCTTTACAAGGTTATTTGGAAACATCATGAGTTGTTTCACTTTAATTTTTCCTATATCAAAGATGTGCATTAGCTATTTAGATATAGAAATAAAATATTGAATGTAAACTTGGTTTTTACTTGTAATTTCAATTTATCCTTAGTTATTGCCCTGGTTTATATAAAAAATTGAGCTTTAGCTATTTTAAATTATAAATTAGTTTAAATTACTTTAAGAAACTAAAACTTTGTCATAATGTTTGAGGTAAAGACTTGCAGTCACATTTGTTTCCTTTCTACTTTACCCTCTCCTCTTTCCTCTATTTTTACAAATATCTTCACTATAGCTTAAATTTCACTATAAATTTCCATTGAGTTTAGTATAAAATCAATATTTAAATAAGAGACCATAAAAAAGATGAACCAAGCTGGCTACCAAACATTGAATAATATAAATTTTTAGAACAATCTACTTTTCTCTATTGTTATTTCACCATGTCATCATAATTTTCAAATACCTACAACTCCCTGAAGTCTTGGAATTATAAAATGAGTAGTGTTTTCTAAACATTGAAAGCACCTATGGTACATTTAAAAGCATCAATAAGAGAAGCTCTGTTGGTACTAAAAGGAGGGCTTGATGCTAATTATCTAAGAATTAGTGTCATCTTTATGCCTTTAGATAGATCTTTGATCCCAAGTGTAATATTGGTAGTCTTGGAGGTTTTTGACATATATTTGTGCTTTGTTAAGGCAAATATCATAGTTATTCTATAAACTATTACTAATTCTAGTAAATATAACTTTGAATTTGAATATCTACAACATTTTAAATTAAAATGGCTTATTATAATCAAAGATTAGGTGAACCATAGCAAATTATGGTTCATCTCAAACCCAAACTTGTAAATATCAATTATATATACACAATAGGCTGCATCCCCAAGCTACCTTTATGGAAATTTGATTTACTTTGTCATTTTTATGTATATATTTATATAATTAGCTTAGTGTGAATGTCTAGTCCTTGATTCTTATAAAGATTAACCTGATATACCATATGTCAAATAGGATCTCAAATATTCTAAGCTAAAATTACCTAGAATTCACACCAGATCATGCTTAGAAACAACATAGCCTTTACTTGAGCTACAAGTCATCAAAGAACCAATCATGATAAAGGTAGACTAAGACTTTCCAAGTCTTTACCCACTTCTCCTATTCAAGGGACCTTTGAATTCAAACCTCATCTAGGTATGTCTTGGTTAGGGAGTTCCCCCATTAATGTACAAGGGGTAGTCAATGATTTACCATGTAATCCTTAGAAGTATTTGACCATATTTAGTCCTACTAATGTCATAACTATAGAGGAACATGTTAAGTATTTTAAAGTTTCTTTGAGGTTATTAAATTTCATACATGAGGATGTAACATGTAGACTACTTCCCTTTATTTTCAAAGATGTAGCATATGAATTATTTCTCAATTTGCCTGATGATTGTGTTAGCTCCTAGAATGATTTAAACACCATTTACATTGATCAATTTGGTAAGATTATTAGTCTTTGTGTCATTTATCATCAATTCACAACCATCAAGAGAGATGATAGTGAGCCTATAAGATCTTTCAATTCTATATTCTAAAAAATGTATAATAGGACTATGGAACCTTACAAACCTAATGATGTTCTAGCCCTAGAGATATACAAGGATGTAGTAGATCCTATGACTTATGTATTTCTAAAGATATCTATCTTGGTTATAGCTTCATTATCCTAAGCCTAATCTGAGGTAGTGGTTATCAATGATCAAATGAAACCGTAAGCAAAAATGGAATACTCCATTCTCAATGTTAACCCATAAATGACTACTATTAATTTTTTTTAAAAGAATAACCAAAACACCCCAACTCTTAATCAAATCCCAACCCTAAACATTTTACTTACTATTTATGCTACTCCTAATCAAAATCTAGGATTCCTAAGTCACCAATCTACTAATGGATCTTCCACTAATGATCAAAAGGCCTTAATAACAACTCCTAGTTTAATAAATAATCATGTCCAAAATTTTGAGACCCTTAAGAGCAAAAATGAATCTACATTGAAAATGGTATAGAAGCTTAGCACTATTTTCCTTTAATTGCAAAAACAAGCCAGTAATACTGCTAAAAGTTTTATATATAAATTTAATTTCTAAAATTTCAACATACTATGAAATAGGTTTCATAATGATATCTTATACAACAATAAGTCTAAGGAATCCTTTGCTAGTAACAAAACCATAGACATTAATCTGATAGACATTATTTTGCCTAACTACTACAGAGTGCATGTTACTATTAAGAATGGGGAGATTGATTGCATTAAATTTTGTAAAGCCTTTAAATATTTTTAGGAAGGACTAGATAAATTTGAAGTGGTACCTAATAAGGATTGTGCTACAAATTCTTCTGGATCAAAGTCTTCAAACCAAGTTCACATTGTAGAAACCTTCCAATTCCCTTTTCAAGAAGATAATAAACCTGAGAATATTCCTAAAGAGATTCAATCATTCCAACAATTATTGAAGACATACCCTTTGAGGAATAGGGAATAGAAGCAACCTTTAACCACTTTAAATCCTCCTAATAACTATGGGACCCCTCCTAACACTACTTCAAAGAATGACCCTGAGCCACTCAAAGGAAGTTCCTCCAAGCCTAATATTGACTCACCAAGAAAGACTAGCTACAAAATTGTTGAAGACATGAAGAAAATAAAGGAAAATATTACCTTACATGAGTTAAATCCAATCACTAAATAAAGAGACTTATTATATAGTCTTTATCTAAGAAACCTAGGAAGCCACCTAGGGCTAATAGTACAAAGGTAACCATGCAAGTAACCAAGGTAGAATCCCCTCTATTCCTTTTCACAGTTAGAATATTTGCTAAAAACCTCGATAATTACCTTTTATATTTTGGGACTTCAAGCAATATCATGCCTATATGAATTTATGAGCAACTGGGACTGACTCTAATCAATTCTGATAGGGTGGTTACCCAATTAGACAAGTCAAGGGTCAAATTCATTCGGTAACTACTAAATAGACACATGTAATTAGTCAATAAACCTAGAGTGAAACAATTAATTAACATTCAAGTAGTAGACATTCCAAATGCATATGGACTAATTTTAAGTAGAGAGTGGATGAAAGGCCTAAATGGATATATGTGTACTAATTGTTCACACCTATGGCTACCTTAGAAAGATGTCCCAAATCAGATAAGAGTGGAAAGAGAACCAAGGATGAAACACATGATAACTAAGTACAATGTTTTTAATGAAAGGGTGAACTTTATTGATTCTAACTCAGGAGTCTTCACCTTAGAGACTACAAAAATGGCAGGTTCCAAAGACACCCCTATTGTACCTAGTTTATGGAAATTTTATGTTGATGGTGCTAAACGCAAGTCTAGATCTAGATTTGGAATTGTTTTGATAGACCTTGTTGATAAGAAATATCATGCATCTTATAGACTATAATTCCCATGCACTAATAACCTAGCTAAATATGAGTCTCTCATTTTGGGGTTATAATTTTCTATTAAAAATAATGTCAAAGAGTTAATAGTTTATTGGGACTCTGAACTTGTAGTCAACCAAGTGAGAATCAAGTATCAATGTAAATCATACTTCAAGAGGTATAAGTTCATATTTTGGGGCCTAATAGAGTCTTTTGAGTCATTCAACATCCTCTCTATCTCTAGATATGAAAATAAAGCTATTGATAGGTTGGTTTCTATTATATCCAACCTCATGCCTAATCAAGATTCTCCTAATTTTAGTATTGAGATAGTACCCTACCCCTCAATCTTAGATAATGTGAACCACTTCCAAGTCTTTAATGATGATCAATAGATCCTAGAATTCATGACTAAATAAGGAGCTTTTGAAACTCATATTATTGATTAATCTAATGAGGATACCCTTGAAATGGAATTAAGTGGCAAGATCATCCATCTAAGTGATAATAAGATACCTAAAGGGATGGTTTCACTAGAAATATTTTTTGACCAAGACAAACTCATAGAAAATCCTAAGGTCCCCAAGGTAAATAGGAAGGACTACAATAGAATGAATCTTAGACCCCAAGATCAACCAATACATTAATGTGGGTAAGGCTTACACAAAAATGGAAAATATAAAAGCTAAAGAGTTACTCACCAAGTACAAGGACATAATAGCTTGGTCTTATGATGATATAAAGATATTTGATACAAGGGTTATCACCCATACTATACCCCTAAAGGAGAGTTGTCAACCCTTAAAGAAAAAATAGAGGTAGATTAACCCTATCCTAGAACCCATGATATATAAATAATTCAAGAGATTATTAGATGTAAGGATTGTGTTTCCAATTCGACACTCCACTTAGGTTGCCAATCTAGTCCTAGTCAGAAAGAAGAATGGTGAAATTAGGTTATGCAATGAATTCAAGAACCTAAAAATATCATTTGAAAAGCATAATTACCCCTTGCCCTCTTTAGACCAAGTAATATATGTTTTTTCAAGATCAGCCATGATGTCCTTCCTTGATGGATTCTCAGGGTGTAACCAAGTGTTAGTCGATAGAGAAGATAGGATGAAGACAACCTTTACCACTAAGTGGGGAAGTTTTGTTAAAAAAGGATGTCCTTTGGGATGATCAATGTAGGGGCTACCTTTCAAATATCTATGGACCAATCTTTCTAGGGTCTAGTTTGAAAATGCATCACATGGATAACCTAATGATAATCTCCAAAAATAGAGAAGATCATTTCACACACCTTCATTAAGTATTTGAGAGATGTAAAAGATATGGTATTTATCTTAAACTCAAAAAAAGCATCTTTTGTGTTATTGAAGGGAAGTTTTTAGGTCATGTTATCACTAGGGATGGAATTTATGTAGATCGTAAAAGGGTGGAAGCCATCTCTAAGATAGATCTTCCAAATAGTCAAAAAGAACTAAAGTCATTATTTGGCAAGATAAACTTTGTGAGTATATTCATCTTAGGGTTTTCTAAAATTTTCAAACCATTGAATGACATGATTAAGAAGAATGCCAAGGTTACTTGGAATGATGAGTCCAAAAAAGCATTTAACAACATCAAAAAATCAATCAGTCAAGCCCTAATACTAATAAGTCCAAAATTTTCAAGGGAATTTTATTTGTACTCATTTGCTTCTGATCACACCATGGCAGTAGTCTTATACTAGAAAGTTGATGGGAATGATCACCCAATTGCTTCTATGAGTACCAATTTAAAGAATGTTGAACTAAATTACTCCCTAATTGACAAGTAGGCATATACACTAGTCAAAAAAGTAAATAAGTTTAGGCATTACATCCTCAAGAATAAAGTGTATGCTATCTTACCATACCTTACCACAAAAATCATGTTGAGTCAAAATGAATTAGGTGAGCATAGAAGCAAGTAGATGTCAGTCCTACAAGAGTATGATATAAAGATGAAAACTGTTAATCTGGTAAGGTGTTAATGCATTTTCCAAATGATTACCAACACCAACCCTAAACTACATATCATGCAGGTTGAACAATAAGACGTTTATCCCAATGAGTGTTATGTTTCCTTGATTCACTTATTGATTAATGGTGTTTGTCCTGTAGGACTTACAAGAGAGTAGAAGAGGTCCCTAAGAATCAAAGGTTCTCACTGTTTGATCAATGATAGAGTATTATATTCAAAAAAAAATTAAGGATTCTATTTAAGGTGTCTATCCAAAGAAGAAGATTCTCAAATCATGAGTAATTTCCATGAAAATATGGGTAGTGGACATCCATCAGGATGAACAATAGCCCAAAAAATCCTCAAGGTTGATTATTATTGGCCTACCATTTTTAAGGATGATCACAAGAATTTGAAGAAATGTCATTATTTTTAAGACTTTAGCACCAAATAAGCAAAGGAAACTATGCCTTTACAACCAGTGATAATTGACAAGCCCTTTGAAAAATGGGGATTGGAGTTCATTGGAGTAATCAACCCCAATTCTTCTAAGGGGCACAAATTTTTCCAAACTGATACACAATATTAGACAAGGTGTATTGAAGCTATAGCTACCAAATAATGCAAGATGAAATAAGTGACCAAAATTTTAAAAGAAAACATTTGCACCATATTTGGAACCCTAATCTCTTTGGTGTTTCATAATATATCAACTTTTATATCCATAGAGATGACAGAATGGGCCTATGATAATGGCATTTATCTAAAGTTTGCTTCAAATCATTACCCCCAAGAAAATGGATTTTTTGAATCCACTAACAAGAATTTGATCAAGGCAATAAAAACATGAGTTGAAGACAAACCTAGGTCTTGGTACAAGCTCCCCAAATATGCTCTATGGGTTCACAATTAAACAAGCCCTAAAGGCATCACCATTCATATTGGTGTATCACCAAGAAACTATTTTCCCTATCACACTCAAGTTTACCACATTTAGGTTTATGTAGGAATACATGGAAGAGAGTCAAGAAATTGCAAACTCTAGCTTTATAGACATCATTCAGATGGAGGATGAAAGGGAGGAAGTCTTTGCTAACTTCAGTAAGCATCAAACCATAGTCAAGAGATGGTTTTAAAAAGTTTAAAAGTAAAGGTATTAAGATATGGATACATATTCCTACTTTGGGATAAGGCATCTAAACCCAAAGGCAAGCATGAAAAATTCACACCTCTGTGGATTGGCCCATATCAGATCATTGACACACTTGGTAATAATTCTTTCAAGCTGAAAGACCTTCAAGGAGCTGATTTTACCTTACCCACCAATGGGAAATATCTCAAGCATTACTTTGATGTAGCTCTACCAAGGGTATTCATGGAACAAAATCTATAAGACTATTTAAGCTAGAGTAGGTAGGCTAGTTAGTTTCTTTTCTTCTTTTCTTTCTTGTTCTATTTGTGTATATTTTTTTGCCTTTTTTGTAACCTATTATTGCTCACTTTGGTGCTTCTATTTTTATATTCTTTCTTTGTTCCTTGGATTTAATTAGTCTTTCTAGAGATAGTCTGGTGCTTAAAATATCTTGTCTCCTTGAAATTACCAAGGTTTCACTAAATTAGAGTATGAACCCAATACATATGATGACCATAAACCTAAAATGTGAGCTTGGTGCTATAACACAAGGAAACTAGTAAAGGCCAATGAAGATATCTTATGTTCTATGAAAACCTATATATTATTGGGATCTAAATATGGCTTTAAAGAAGAATTACACTTATAAAATAAAGTTTAGTCTATTAGGATAAAACCATGTTTGCACTTAACAATACATCCTTGCTTGGGATAATGGTGACATGTACAAGTGATTTTCTAAAATCAAAACACTAAACTACAATCCTTAAAACTAGATACCTTGGTTCTCAAACTTGCTGAACGCATTAAATATATCTCAAAAATTTTAAAAAATAAGAATTCACTACAAAATTTAAAGCTTTTCAACCATAAGTGATTTGGTTAATCTCTATCAGGGTTATAAACACCTAGCTAATAGTGGAGCAAGGCCTTGAGTGGGTCCAAAGGTATCTCTATCAAGGATATAGATGATTGGTTGGTAATAGATCAATGCCCAAGGCTTCTTAAACTAAAATAATAACCCCTTTAAATGCCTAAATAATCCTACTAGTGAGTACAAATGATTAAGGGCATGAAACCTAGAAGTTGTTCCTTGAATCCCATGGCAAATAGTAAGTGGATCAAAGCACACATACATGATTATGTCCTAGTAGTTTAAACTCAATTTTTTAAGTACAAATCTTGTTTTAACCATGAACAAACCTCGAATGATGACATGGATCTACTAGAGTAAATACCTAATTATTGACCTAAACTAGAGTCTCTAGGTTCTAATAATTGGCTATGTTTCCCCTATGAGTCACCATTTATTAGAGCCAACATACCCTGAATTCTAAAATTTGGGGCCCTTGAGATGTTTGAAACCTTATTGTTACCAATATTGACCTACTCCTAGGTTTTATTATAATTTTAAGTTCATCCATTTTGATAAGGTGGCTTTTTTTCCTTTAAACCCTAGTGTGTTTAATGCTTCTAACATATCACCTAGTTTTGTAAGAAATGTAGGTTTGAGGGAAAACATTGGTTTTTAGCAAGCAATGATTCACTAGAGTCTTGGTAGTAGTGGTTTGGTAAATCTTAACCTTGGTCCCTCCTCAAGAAATCCTAAGTTTAAAACTCTAGGTATGGAACCCGCAAAATTTGAATTTAAATTTTAGGAGGGAATCATTTGGCAAGAATATTCAAGATAATATTTTAGACCTAAACATAATTTTATATTAAGGCTTAGTCTTGTTTATTAATGTTACTAAAAATTAATGTCAAATTAATAATAAGTCTTTCAATATTCTTGTAAATATCTTTGTTTTATCCTAACCACTCCATGGAATCCCTTGACAAGGCTCCTTTATGACTTCCTAAGCTAAAACCCCTTTTTATATAAACAAGTTAGCCTAAGTCTTTATCCTAAGACCCCTTTATATTTATTAATACCAATGGGGCCTTATAATAAAAAATTAGCCTAAGCTTATTAATGAATAGTCCTAACTTAAACATCATGCATCTTGTAGGATATAACTACATGTGCTTGATCATGCATTTTAATCCAATGATTCATGACTAAGGGAGATTTGATGATCTACACTTCATCACAGGGTCCAATCTGATGATGCAAGCCAAGGGTTGAAAGGTTAAAACTACATGAAGTTTCCAAGTGGCAACCACTCACACCTAACTGCATCAGTAAGGGTCTCACATATTTAACATATCTAATCACATGCAAAGCCTTAGATCTTAGTCCAATAAATATCAAAATTTTGATCTAACAAAGTACATTTAATTCATGATCCTAGGAAGGTCCATAAATATTCCATGTGGAACTCTCACATTTGACTATAAGTACTTCACAAAATTAAATTTGATGTTTGTGCTAACCTCATTTGGCCTCTATAAAAATGCTTATGTTTTGAGTGAGCCCATCAAATTTAAGATAAAAAAATACTTTTACCTAAGCAAATGTGGCATTTTCCAATTTTTAATGGGTCTTATATTTATTATTTTAATAAACTTAGGCTAAATTGTTTACCCTAAATATTTATTGAACCCTCAAACTAACTTAAGCATCATGCATCTTGTAAGATATAATGATCTTCAATTACTTGTACCAATTGGATCTAATGGTGCAAGATCTTCAAGAAGAAATTGGATGTCCCAAGGCCTCGACATGTGGAGCAATATCAAAGAGAGAGGATCAATGATATGACAATATGTCAGGTGGCATAATTATGGGACTAGAAGCTCATAGTGACTAATAAGATAAAAAAGACTAGGATTATAATCAATGGTCTACACTAAAGCCATTGATCTTGATCTGATGGTACAAAACAAAAGGAATAATTAAAAGGCCAAGAACTAGTTCCCACATAAACAAATATGAAAATTACCACAAATAAAAGCTAAATGGAGGCCACATAAGATCCACATGGGTAAAAGATGGTATAACTCATATTTTGTCCACTTGGAAATTCAAAGGTATAAAATCAAGTCTCAATCAAATATTGAGACATGAGTGAGCCTTAATCTCAATCACCTCCACCATTAAAGCTCCCAAAAGACTTGAAAATTACATAAGAAGGGAAACTATGAGTAGTCAAATTACATTCAAACTTGTTAATTGATTTCAAGCACAAAAGAGTAATCCAAATGTTTCTATCAAGTCAATGCTAAGATTTTCAAAGGGTTAAGAAGTCATGGTAGCAAGAAGGCAACAATGGCAGGAAGAGGTCAAACTCTACCTTTTCATGGACTATTTGGGTAGATTTTTCAAGGATATAGAGTTGAATACTGAGGCATTGAATAATGAGTACAAAAATTGGTCTGAGCTCTTCTTCACCATCGATGAAATGTAACCCTCACATAGAATGAGAGGAGAATTGAAGAGATAAACATCAGATATAAGGACCTAGTAGTAATCCAATTGGTTGGTCTCCATCATGTGGTTTCCAAACTAGAGGTACTTCATTACATAGATGTGCTTGCTCCTCTTTTTATTTATTGTAGAGTGGATGAGGAATGCATTGTTAAGGATGGAACCTCCAAGATAATAGCTTATATTTCCCCTATAGCCTCTGAGGGTTAATATAATCTCCCTTAATCCCATGTGAATTTTTCCATAATTAAGGATTGGAACACCAAAAATGACCTAGATACCATCCTTAAACCTTAGATAAATCAAGGAAACTTTATTTTTAGAGACTTTTAAGGTAGAATTCTAATTTCCCAATTCAGGGAAGGGATTAGGGTTATTATAACCTTAATAAATATAATCTCTAGAGTTACCACAACTATCTATGTCAACACTACCTAGGTTTCATATGCATACTTCCTATTTGAACAATAACTCACCCCTCCTATTGGGGAAACGATAAGCATCCACCTTGGTAGGCAATTCATTGCCATCAAGTAAAAAACCAACAAATTATTTTTCATGATATCCTACCTAATTGATGCCTTTCTAGCCTCCACCAAGTTCGCCCATATCAATAATTACTCTCACAATAGTAGAATCTTATTTTCTCACCATTACTCCAAACTCCATATCTTAAAATATATAAACCACATGCAATTCATTTGTGATGTCATCTACCCCTCCTTGGTTGAGGCTATCACTGACTCTCCCATGCCTAGGATGCACCCCTTGATCAAGAGATATGTAGAGATGATGGGGGATGTATGGTACTATCTATATTACATCGTGATAATAATTGAGGAAACCATGTCCTCATATTTTAGACTCCTTATCTATGCTCCACCCAAGCTTGTTGAGCAATAAATCCTGTTCTAGGTCATCAATGTGATTGATGGGGTTTGCAAATAAAAGAATAAGGACCTCCTCCATCCCTTCCCTATTGTAATTGGAAGGACCAAGCCATGAGATTGAAATTAAATAGACATCACGTCCATGTAAAAAGGAACCTTAATCTTCCAAATGGATGAACTTAGAATGTGGGACCCTAGAGGAATAGTAAAGAATCATTTGCAAGAAAATTTTATGTTCAAACAAGTATATGAGCATCAACCTAGATATTTTTACCACATTTACACTAGGGAAAGTGGTCTTGAAGAGGTATTTATAGGATTGAGAGAGTGTGATGCCAAACTAGAGCATAAGTTGACACATGAGCAGAAGCCAATAGAGAACATTTATCAAATGTACCCTCTTCAATATCATTTTTTGCCTTCTACCTCAAGACCACCTCAAAGATCTTCCTAAGTAGAGGTGTCACCATCACAAACACCCCTTAGATAGTTTTGCCACCTCCTTAAGACCATGGTAAGCAACAATTAGAAGAAATACCAAGAGAGGGATATTCATCTTTGAGTCCTCTCCAACAACCTCCACCTCTAGTGAAACATGTAGAAATGGTGTATATTGAGCCATATGAGATAGTGGAAGAAGTCTTTAAGGCCCTTGAAGATATTTATGGGTCAGATAAGGAAGAAATAGAGGAATACCATGCTACCCAAATAGGGCAACTTGTAGAGGCACTTGGATAATTGGAAGAGGCTAAGAAAGAGAAAGGGAAGGGGCATGAACTTGATTTAGTCACAAAACCTAGACAAAGGAAGAGGAAGGTTGAATTGGCCCTTTTACCCACCAGTTCCAAAATGCCAAAGATCCCCTTTGTACACTCATCCCAAGAAATACATTTATTTAGTGATGAAATCTATGTTAATGGGCTAGTCATTATTGATTCATTCATTAATGGGAAGTTACAAAATACTCTTGCTATGGCCCATTCATGGGTATTAACTAGAAGTATAAACATTGATGAGAACCTCTAACCCTGAATTGTGGAAATGATGAAGGATCAAGAAGAAAGAAGAAGAGTGGAAGCAAAAGGAGCTAGTGGCAAGAGAAGGGATGCTCATATATAATTTAGTGGAACCAAAGTGGAAATTCTATAATCCACCTAGATAATTGATCCTACCACTACCATTTTATTTAATCTAGATACCACAAGCTTAGAGAAGATCACCACAAGGAAAGTTGTGGTGGGTATTGAGGAGTTCAACTTTCAAAAGGTGAAACCTTTCATTGGTCTAACTCTATTTAGAGGAAAAACAATGGGAGAACATACCATCCATCAAGAGGGTGTGGATAGCCTAGTTGGAACCCAATTATCATAGGAAATGGTTAGAATTAGGGGATTGAAATAACAAATTTCCAACTTTAGGATGGAGGAGTAAAACCTTAAGACCCAAGCCATCCTCTCTATTTTTTATGAAATGATAAAGATGCTTGGTGAATCCTTATTTAACATGTTTGAGGCCTTGCAGGCCATGAAGCTCAAATATGATGTCTTAATACAACAAGCTCAAGAAACTAAGGCTTTATTCATATAGTGGTAGGCCTTAGAGGACCAAATTACTGAGGTCATCAATGTATAAGTAAAGAGATAAATCTTAGACTTTAGGAATATTAGTCTGGGACACATAAGTGCCATCCTCAGAATTATTGTCGATAAGGTAGAGGAATTGAGCACATGGAAAAATGATTTCAATGAGATCATAAGGGAGGATGGAGTTTTTATTAGCAAGATTGAAAAACTCCTGGTAACAATGTTGATAGAACCTTCATAACCCACTGTTATGGGGTTGATTGATGATGAAGAGTCTAAGAAAAGAGCCAATGCCAAAATTTAGGAGTTAAAAGGGAGAATCCATGGCCAATCCAATAATGATAACCATATAATAATGGATCTCATCTTCAATGTGGGAGAGAGGATAACAGAGGCCTAGAGCATCAAGGAGACCATGCTAAGGAATGACAAAGAGTTTGACAAACTAGTAGATCAGGAAAATGGATGTTTGATAAAGCCTACACTAGATCCTAGGATGAAAAAAAAACAACATACTAAGGCTAAGGACATCCTGCAAAAATGATATCTAGGAGGCCCACCACCAACCAACTAGAAGATTCTATACATTGTAATTCTACATACACTTTGTAAAAATGGAATATTCTATTGTAAAATTATATATTATTTTATTAGAATATATAGTTGTGGGTCAGTCTAACATAGAAGGTCATGTATATAATATAATTTTCATACAAGGATAACTATCCTCAATGTAAACATATGTATCTTGAGAACTGACTGGCACATTGGTTAAGTTTTCTATAAATAGATAGGGTAACCATTTTGTAAAGAGAGATTTTTGAGAAAATTTTTATACTCACACTAATTAATACAACTAAATGAATTTTGAAAAGATTGTATATTTGGTTATATTGATATTTGTAGCCTTTCTCTCAGTTATTTGTCTGGATATTAAAATTTGAATGGTTTCTTTAATTTCTAAACTAAATTAAATGATTTACAGGGTTGCTAATATGTGCTATGCTAGGTTAGTTAGAAATATCATGAGTTGCTTCACTTTAATTTGTCCTATATCAAATATGTGCATCAATTATTTAGATATAGAAATAAAACATTAAAAGTAAACTTGGTTTTTACTTGTAATTACAATTTATCCTTAGAAATTGGCCTAGTTTATCATGGAAATTAATTTTTTAGCTATTTTACATTATAAATTGGTTTAAATGTACATTTAAAAACCTAAAAATTTGTCATAATGTTTATGGTAAAGACTTGTAATCACATTTGTTTCCTTTTTCCTTACCCTCTCCTCTTTTCTCCTTTTTTACAAAGATCTTCACTATAAATTAAATTTCATTGTAAATATCCATTTAGTTTAGTATAACATCAATCTTTGACTAAGAAACCATCAAAAGGCTAAACTAAGGTGGCTTCCAACCACCAAATAATATAAATTTATGGAAAAGTCTACTTTGCTCTACTATTATTTCACCATAGGCATCGTGATTACCAAATACCTATAACTCATGCTCTAAATTCTTGGAATTCTAAAATTAGTGTTTTTTGAACACTGGAAGCACCTATGGTACATTTAGAAGCATCAACATATGGGTTAGCCTATTTGAATTAATTAACTACCATGAGATTATTTTCATAATTTTTCATATAAGTACAATTCAAAGACCAATCACTATCATTAAGTATTATTCAAGCACACATTTATCACTTACCAAGAAAAAAATCCTCTCAAGTATTCAAAACTATCCTATTTTTCTATATTTCAATATTAGTCATAGGATCACCTCTTACATGTCTAAAGCATTCAAGAATCAAACCATGTGTAATATTTATAAATTTACAATCTAGATCACTACATGCACTCACATATAACATATTACACTATTGTTCACACATAGGCCCAAACATAGGGGATAACTACATATGTAGGAGGCCATGTATGAAGTATTGTATATGTAGGAAATACTCACTAATAGAAGTGTATTTGAGGTTAACTCAACTTCAATTGAGCCCACTAACCCATCTTTTTAAGGTGGAATTCCATAATTTCAAAGACTAGGGTTTTAAGAAAAACACTAATATCGATAACCTATGTATGAAAATCAAACATATAATATGAAAGTAAATAATTAAAACTAACATGTGCATGTGTAAGTTATAGAAAATACAATATTCCATATAGGATAGTAGTGGAAGAAGGAAAACACTAGCATTGATGTTACTATCCACAAGGTGACACAAGTGTCCAAACTAGTAGAAAGAGAATATTTAAAATTTGATGACTATATATAGTTATTTAGATAATCCATTCTTGTAATTTCACTACTCAAACATACCTGGCCATCAATGTATAAGCTAAGTAAAATTTCTCCTTCACATATTTATTATCATAACATTGAATATTTTACTTTCTATATTTAACATTTGGTAGATTCAATTTATCTTATTGAAATAATAATATAATCTAAATTATTTTAATTGTACTATTTTATAGAGTATGTTAATCCTTGATTGATTGGTATACTAATATTATTTAACCCTTATTTCCATAAAGGGTTAAACACATATATACATTCCTTATAGATTAGGATTCCTTTAAGTATTGTGCCCTCATGCATCTTATTGATCCTTACATCTTGAATTTGAAACTTTCCTATTTGATCATACCATCCCTTACTCCATATATCAAGCCTCTTTTTCTTGCACCACATTCATTGGGATTTTCCTCTCCTTCTAACAAATATTGTTTTAGATTTAAATATTTAAAAAAATATAAACATACTATAGGACAAGGATTAGGTAGGCATGTTAAATGTATAAATGATATTATTTAACCCATTATTAAGGAAGGAAAAGAATTATCTGCATATAAAAATATATCTACTTCTCATATACATCTTCATGCTAAGAAATAACCCATGTTTATATCTTCTACTATAGAGTGTTTTTCATTTCATATTTAAAACAACCATGTATTGAAATTATCATTAGTATACTAGGAGGAGGATGAGGATGATGACCCTAATTTGAATTTAGATGATTAACTGTAGGGTCATTTTTGTAGATATTCTAGCATCAATGGCATCTAATTGGGGCTTATTCGATATTACCTAGTTTTGACTAAGTTTTCTACTCAGGAGAAGCCATGCACCTTTATCTATTTTTTTTTCTAATATGAAGAATTTACTGCTTGTACCTAAATATTCTTAGATAAAGATGGTTTTAAGGCCATGTGAAGATATTGCCATACCTCATGACCATGCTATAAAATGGACATAGATTATTAGCTTTTCGAAGTAGGCCTAGTATTTTTCTAGGGAGACATGGTGCATGTATATTTTATTTAGGAACAATCTTTTAAATCTAAAAAATGTAGGTCCTTATTGGTCCATGGATGGGTTGATCAGGGATCAGTTCATGGAGGGTGTATGGGAAAATATTTGATATTTATAAATGGTGTGGCCCTAATTCAACCCTGCCCCAAAAATTGTTAATATGGAGAAGGATATAAAAGGTAACCCAAAAAGCTATGAAGGATATGGGAACTAAATAAAATCATCATTGGATGGGAGGGAGGAAACTGGAGGATTCCCCACCAAATATTTCAAGCATGGGGTGGATAATAGAGGATTCTACCTAGTAAAGGATATGAATGATATAATGGTGGTGAATCCCCCTCCCTTTAAGTATCATAAATGGATTGTTGGTCTTAGATGAAGGTTTAGTGAGGATAATAAAGGCTTTACCAAAGGTATCTAGATGATATAAATTGTTTAAAGGGATTTTGACTACTCGATTTTAATAGTGGACATTTGGGGATCTTAGTATAATGGTATATATGCCTTAATTATTAATGGTGTATTCCACCTCATTACTACTTTGACATGTGTGGAAGATAGAGGAATCCATGGGGTGGATACCCTAGCCTATGGCAAAGATAGATGAATCCATAGGGTGGATGTTTGGGGAGCTCAATCACTTATTTTAATTAATGGTATGGATGTTAGAGGATTCCATACTATTTTCTATTATATTTCTATGGATGATAGAGGATTCCATATGGTTTCTGTGAGCACTGGGAGTGCTCTATTTGATTTATAATGGGATCTAGAGAGGGCCCTATATGGTGGACTAAATGTTGAATCATATACCCTTATAAGGTTTTATGGAGTATTGTTAAAGACCATATATGTGGGGGATTGTATTTAGTTATAGTAAATTTTACTTGTTATGGATAGAGGAAACCAAATAAAAACTTATCTTAATAGAGTGGATGATATAAGATTCCACCCTTGCCTCTTTTAGGTTCTGGGATTTACTCTTGAATTTATGTATAGTGATCATGTTCAGCTAAAAGAACCTATTTTGTATCAATCTATGGTTATATTTTTGAGGATGATTTGGATATTTCGTCATTATGATTTATTTTTTATATGGATAAGTGGGAATATTAAACCACTATTCATGATTCAATTTCATATAGGATATGTAGAGGTCCCAAGAGGAATTAGAATAATAGGAGATCTTCTACTCCTAGTGGGCTCTTGTTCTATAACAGAAGTTCTATGGAAGTTCTACCTAAGTTATTTGATAGTGATTTGTGTTATAATTGATAAGTGACCTAATTTATATTAAGGTTGTGGGAACCTTCAAACCCTCTTGATGTTATGGTTGTGTAATCCTTAAAATCCCTTTATTGTTTTATTTTCTAAGTTTATGGGAACCTTCCAACCCTATAACTATGCTTGTTATGGTTGTGGGAGCCTTAAAACCCTCTTTCTATGTATTATAAAGGTTGAGGGAACCACCAAACCCTCTTGGCTTTTGGTTTAATATTAAAAAACCTCACTCTAGTTGTGGTCCCAATAATAAAAACCCTTACTTATCTAATTCATAGCTCTAGATTAAATACCAATTAACAAATCAAATAAAAAATATGAAAGTACATAAGAATTAATATATGAAAAAATGTGAAAATTATCTTTCAATCCTACTATTCAAAATGAAAACTTATATGATTATTTATTTACATCAATTGGATTAGGTGAATACAAGGTTATTTATCCCTTTTAGAATAAAGGGAAATAAATAATTTATGAACATTAAATTACTTGAATTACCATTTCACAAATAATTTCACATTATATTGATTCAATTAGTTAAAATCGTAAGTCGATTATATTTATAAGGATAAAGTGCCGCCTCAAAATATGAATGCACAGTCATCAAATAAATATTTTGGTTTGTTAAAAAAAGGATTTATTAATAATATTACCTTAAGGCAAGAATAAAATAATCCCATTACAAACATGGTCCCAAAATAAACTCCAAATAAACTTCTTTATTATCAAGAGTATCTCATCATAAATCCATTTATAAATGGAAAACAATATACTAATATTATGGTGAAACATCTACAAGATACTAACATATGTCATATTTTTCTTTTGAAATACATTGGATATGGCACACAACATCTCCATCAAGTTGTAGGGTCAACACATTGCATTGGATCTATTACATTACTAATCACATTAGGTTCAAAAACATGTTTTAAATTATTCCATATTGATATAATTTATATAAATATAATGTTTTTCTTGGGAAATAATTTTAGAAATCAATGACAACTACCAACATTACTAATTATGTTTCACTCACATTTCATCATAATAACATAATGGCTATAATTTATATGGATGAAACAATCACAATCCAATAAAACATTGATATGCATATCATAACAAAAGGATTTAATGTAAATATGACACACGTTAAGGTAAAAAGAGTGATACACATGGGAATCCTATTCAAAAATGTGGGTTTTTAAAAGGCAAATAAGGTATATATAATATTTATGTAGGTACTCCATGGTAGCTTTATTCAATCCAAATAATAAGTTAGCATACTTATATAATACCTACTTGTACTATAGCTTGTTTTACCCTTCTTTTTGTTTCTTATTATTATACACATAGTCCAATTCTTATTATATCTTTTGGCTCTATTTTCATTGTGGAGGAATTTCACTTTCCTCAATCCTTATCTTACTTTACTTTACCACTTTATTGAGTGTTTTTTGAATCCCCCTCTTATTATTCTATTTTATAAAATTTTTTCTTATTGTGTATCTCCAATCTTTTTCAAAATTTACTTTGCATGCTTTACTTTTATATATATGGCAAAAATTAAAAAAATAACTTTATATATGCTAATTTTTTTTCGAAAAACCAAAATATTGTAAAAAAGTCAAAACTAGGATCTATATGCATATTATCATCTTGATGGATTATATATTTTCCTATGTCAAATATATTTATGTTTGCTACATAACATATTTTATTTCATTTTCAATACATAATGCTTCTCACAAAGTATCTAAATTTATAATAGGACATATTTTTATAGAAACATAATCTATTAATGTACATAAGAATCTATCTTGATTGAAAAGAAATTCATATAGTCGATTAGGATAGAGCCACACTAGTTACATAATAACACACTACATCCATATCCTCTACTACATTCCTATATTGATGCATTTTACACATCTAATTTAAAATACAACTTAATTACATGAAATTTTTATATAGAGTTTCATGTCAAAATATAGTATATAATCATATATAATTCAATTTTCAATCTCAATGCATGCTTTTACATGGTTTCTACACTAGGGTATCTTTTTACCCAATAATTTTGTTCAATTTTGGGCATCTCATTGTTCTCCAAGAACACTTTTACAAATTGTATTCATCCAAAACCTCTTTTACATGTTGAGATATAATTAAAAGATATGTCTCTATTTAATTCATACTTTAAATGTACCATGATTAATATGTTATTCACTGACATGAACATATATACATATTCTTCAATGATTCTAATTTTAGTTTATTAATGCTTCTATTATATTTTTGTTTTATTCCATAACATGTTTGAATTTTAATCTCTTATTATATATGGCCTTTAGCCTTGTGTATGTTCAACATAAACCATATTTATTTTATGGTATCATCATTCCTTTCATGTATGGTCCTTGTCCTTCTATGTTTATGTGAAATTCACATGTCCCTTGTGTGTGTAATTCATACCTTATTGTGTGACTGCATTTATATTATTTTTTAATTTATATTATCATTCCATGATGCCTATCATGTAATATTAATTTTATAATTACACACACACACACACACACACACACACACACACACACACACACACACACACACACACACACACACACACACACACACACACACACACACACACACACACACACATTTCCATATTACATACCATGCACATACTAGATATGTGTTTAAAATGCTTAATCTATTCAATACTACACTTACAATACATATAAAAAACTTGAAAGTTATTTCCATGACTCATACACTAATTAAATTAGATATCAAATTACAATAATGAAATATAATTTACAAAATTTTCATATGGTTTAATGTTTCATATGTTAGATTTTAATATAATTAAAATATTTTCATGCTATTAATTTATTACATATTTTATAAATGATCTCATTGTTTATTTTGACACAAGTTATTTTCATGCAATTTCCCTCATATAAAAATTTTGGAATCATAATTGAATTATATAAAAGTATTCAAAAGAAATATATTTCAGATTTGATAGTTTACAATATGCAAAATAAGAATTTTTCATATTTTGGGGGCATTCAACTTACTTATGCACTCCATTATTACAAGTACTTGAGCACATATACACTTATGTGAAGATAGTTAAAATATTTAAAAAAATATATAACTTTGTCATTATATATAGTACATGGGTAATCGTATGAATTAATGTGAAAGCTAATACAAAAAAATTATATCTCTCTTTCTCAAACAATCAAAGTTTCAAGATTTAATACTTTGAATGTATACTTTTCTACAATAGTATGATTCATATTTTTTTTATAGTGGAGTACATTTTAAATTAGTGACACTCCACTCTTGGTTTCACTTTAGTGAGACATGAACTAGTTCCCACCTCATATTTTTAGTTCAACAAGTGATACATGTTTAAGCTTAGTGATGATCCATGTCTTGGTTGTACTTTAGTGAACCACTTTGTTGGTCACACCTATTTAAAATCATTATATATTAGTCTATAAATGATGGAGAATATAATATTTACATCTCAATCATCATAATTTAACCTTAAAATTTTTTCTTGATCAATCTATGAATTCACCACAGGTTTAATACTTCTCCACATGCCTTAACAAAGGGGCATGCACATCTCTATGATAAAAGACAAAGTGTGTGTACACAATCATGTATCACATTTTATTTACTATAATAATTTTATGAATAAATATAATAAATGGGTGGGAAAATTTAGATGATAAATTTTAATCAATAAATTCTTGAAAATGTTTTTGTTTAACATGTTTACCTTTCTTGGTCGTTCCGCTATTCTTATAACTCATAATATTTAAGAAATCCTTCAAATTATTATAAATACTATAACTATCTAAAATAATTACATATTTAATAAATATTATAAAATATAATTCATTTTCACTTTATATTCATAAGCCTCTACCCCTTATAGACAAGAGTACACTATCAGACAAGTCACACTATGTTCTTTCAATGTAGTGCATACTTATCCACAGTGCTTCAAAATTCATCTTTTAAAAATGAAACGCTTCATAGTGAATCTATAAAACATTAAAATAGGTTATTTATGATAAAAATACATCAAGGATCACACTTTAAACCTCTATTTTTCTTACTCTCTCACTAAAAAAAATTTATCTTTTAATTTAATATTGTCATTAAAATTTTGTTGCAATACCATAGTCCCTATTCAAGCCTAGTTTTTTTTTTATTTTGGGTTAATGGAATAATTTTTAAATAACTAAAATGATATTATTTATAATAATAATAAATCATCCTTAGTTACACTTGAATTATGTAGACAACACTCAGTCAATAAGTGGTTTTTAGGATAGATCAACCATATCCCACTTCACCATTTTTCCTTATTTTACATTTGATATCTCTTATGTTATTAGGATATTAAATTTATATGTATTAAAAACATAAATTGATATTTTTATAATAATATTTAACCTACATATATGGGATAACAAGCCTAAAGTTTTAAATATAGTGCATAGTCTATTTGGACAAAGCCAAAGTGTCAAACAATGATGTACTATGACTTTGTCCATATTATATGACCTTGTCCCAATATAAATTTGATATTTTTTATGATTAATTTCTTTTTAGGTTATTAAAAAAATTTATAGTCATGTTAAAGATAAAAAAGTTCAAAAAAACAATTTTAAGGATAATTCTCTAACACTACCTATCCTTAATGTGTTTTTTTAACAATTTACAACTTTGCAAATTTTGTAGATATATGTACTTGTATTTATTTATTAATTAACTTGATATATCACATTTAAATAGTTTAAATTTTAAGTTAATGTTAATTTTTTATTATAATTAACTATAACATAAACACTTAGCACCACCTAAGTAGTTATTCCACTTGCATCATAATCTACTTCAAAAACTTTCCCAATGTCAATAAATGCCAACACTAGTTATTATATTAATTATATATGTAAAAAAGAAAATATTTTATATACTCTAACCATAAATATGAATTTATTTCTATATTTATTAATTTTTTCCATGATTGGTGCAAAAATGGTACTAAACTTTCTAATAAAATTTTGGTAAAAACTTTCAAATCCAAGAAAATGTCTACCCTAAAACATGATTTTTGGTGAAGGCCAATCCAAAATTAGCCCATTTATTTATACTAAAAATCCATAATATATCATATCCTCTATTTTTAATATTCACTTATTCAAATTTATCATCAACCTTTTCCTCTTTAAACTTATCAAAGACTAGCCTCAAATGCTTCAAATGTTCTTATTTAGACTAACTAAAAATTAAAATATCATCCAAAAAAATAATCACAAAGTTACCCACAAATGGATTAAATGTGTAATTCATGAGTCTCATGAATTCTCTTTGGGAGTTTTTAAAACCAAATTACTAAACCAACCAACCACTCATATAGTCCATCATTAGTTCTGAATTTAGTCTTCCATTCCTCTACTTATCATATTTGAATATGGTGATATCCAATTTTGAAATAAATTTTGATGTAGTATGTATACACTTGATATTTTTTACTTTAGCACTTTTATGATGATTTCTCTTTTATAGGCATGCCAATGAATAAATCTCATTGAGTGCATGCCTTAAATGGTACATTGATAATGGGGTAATATTTTATTTTTGTCCTTTGTAATAGATGTTTTCATACTTTTTTTTCATACATTCATTACTATTAGTTTGACATCATTTAAGTCTCCTTCCATATTACCTCTCTATGTAATTTCCATCCCTATTTTATAAATTCCTTGTATATTACAATATTATCTAGGCTCATTATGACTAATAATCTTTTGCTTTTACTATATCAACATAGATGATATAGTTATGAGTATGTCTTCTATATATATATATATATATATATATATATTGTATTGGCCTAGCTTAACGTATACACAACTATCTATGTTGACATATCTCCAACTATATTGTCCTACCTAATACCATAAACTTAGAGTTCATGATTTTTTTTAGGTATTTGAATGATATATACATGGATTATATTTAAATCCTAAATAGATATAACACACTCATATAATTTTACTTCACTTGAATTTATTATCCTAAGTACTATTTATAGGAGTTTTATAATTATAGATTTATCTTGGAGGTTTAGTCATGTAGTGTCATTAAATACTGATAGTAGAAGTTAGAATGATGAGGTAAACCTAGTATTTAGAGTTCCAAACTAAGGATATTTATGTTTTCATATTTATTTTTGGATTCTTAAACCTAAAATATCTCTTGAAATGTATCACTTGAGCCAAATGTGGAGATTGAATCATCAAAATCCACCCAAAGGTAATTAGCTATATCTCTACTCTATTTTATTTACGTATTAGATTAGATGTTTTTTACTTATTATTATAGTATATGTGTTTATTATAATTCTTTATGATATTTATTATACTTAATATGATACTATAGACATATTTATACCTTATGATTTCCACTTATCATCTTAGGTTTCATAGACCTCCTTTTGGTTGATCATTAGACTAATCACATTGTTATTAATTTAGTACTTATAGCTATCTTAGTTTAGGTTACCATTTTTAATCATTTCCTTGAATGTGATATCCTTATTAAATCATTGATATAGACATTTACAATCATTTCTAAAATTATTTATCTACATCAAGAGCTAGTGAGAGCTATAACCCATGTCATAGGATTAAGATTTAGAACCATTTACTATTTAAATTTAAGTGCAGATTACCCTCTTCTAGGTATAATATTATTATATGTCCTTACCTAATTATTCAATTATAAACAATAACTAATCCTATAATATTATTTTAATTCTAGTTTATTTAGATAAAAAAGATAGTTATAGGTCATCCTAACCCATTCATACATAGTACTTAGCTTCAATAAGATAATCCATTAATTTAATTATTTTTGAAAATAAAAACATTTACATAATGGTTATTTTATTTACTAAAGACTAATCCATGTGCATTATCCATTTTTCACCTTTCTTCAATGTCAATATGGTCAAAATAACACATGGGTTCAAACTCTTTGATTAATCCCTTTTCTAAAACTTATTATAACTACATTTTTATTTATTCAATTTACACTAGATTTAATCTATAAACATCCTTATTTATAAATATGTATGTAACTATATGGATATAATTTTTAATTATCATCATTAGTGTAAGTCCTTATGGAAAATCACTTTTCACAATATCAACATATTATTTAGACAAATTATTAATTTCCTCAAGAAGATAATTTTCCTCTTTGGATATCACAATGATATAGGTTTTTCAATGGGATAAACATGTCTCTCCCTTCCTTACTATATTTAAAATCTATTGTCCTAAAACCATCCACAATTTTAGACTTATGTCCACCTCTTCTCTTGTGTCATTCAATTGACTTAATGTGAAACTCTTTCCATAATTCACTAGAGTATAAATGTTTCATCTTCCATCATGTATATATCCATTGGCATAATGTCACAAATTATTTCATATTTAGATGATATCATTTTATAATTTTCCATAAATTATTCATTCACCAACACTTGGTGACCCTTGATAAGCCTCTAAATCTTGTATGGATTTGGATGAAATAACCTTTGTAACCCAAATTTTTGCTCTATGTCATTAGATACTATATTTAATATGTAACCACTATTAATGAGAAACATACAACACTTACCTCATAAATTTAAAATAGTCCTAAATAAAATATTTATTTTCCCATACTATTTCACTTATTTATATAGTTTAAACAATGCCATTTTAATCATAAGGGCATCTCCTTATTATGGATCTTTCATGTGTACTAGGGATCTAAATTTTTTTATCTCCTTAATAATATTATTTTATCATTTAGTTATTTTATTATTTTTCTAAGGTTCTTCCTAACATTCAAGATCTCTATGCCTAACATACTTATAATTAAAACACTTACAAGTGAAGCCTTAGCCTTTTAATATTCCAACATATCCTCTATCCCTAGAATATTATCTTCCTCCTCTGATATTTTTATCTTGAGCTTGAGAGAGACTTTATTTTCCATCATGGGGTTTTTTTCATCTTCCACTATTACTTTTCCATCTTCCTCTTAAGGACCTTCCTCTACATTGAGAGGTCATTTTTATCTTTATGAATAAAAATTCCTTATTAATGTAAAGTTTTATTATTCTTCAACATTTCTTAGGTTATAAAATATAATTTCATATTTGGACAACCATATGTATCCCATTCACATACCTAGATACATTTTCTACATCATCATATACAAGTCTACCTTATATAGTGAGTCTCTAAAAATCCTTAGTGTATTCCTTAACATACATATGATTGTGTCTTAGGTTACACATCCTTTTAAAAAAACTCATGATAAACATTAGGAAATGGTCTATCCTTCAAAAACAAAAACATTGTTTTAAACCCTTTTGAATTTAATATGACTTAAACTAATTGAAATAAACTATTTAAATATAAATGCTAATATGTAATGATCTGATACTTAAATATAATCAATATGAAGTATGATAAAAATCTAAATAAATTATAAAATTTAAAAAAAATTTAAAACCTAAGTATGTACAAACCTCCTTAAAATAAAAATAAACTTGAATGTGTAAGCTCATTGTAATTAAAAAATATGTGAAATTGACTTGGAGAAAGAGTCATACTAAAAATAATTATTCATGGTTTGTTAGGACATGTCTGTCGGAGGTAGATGTGGGTACATTATGACCTTTTATGGATACATATTGGTTGATTGTATTCATTATTTTCAACTATAGGTATGTGTGATCACCTATAAAGGTTGACTATTAAAATTTGTGTTTTGTGTTATCTTACAAAATGTGTGAAAAAAACAAAACCCTATATCCTTCATATGTAATAGATAAAAATTAGATAGAAAATAAGGGAATAAAAATGGGTTATTTAGGATGGTTTATCCATCCTTAAAAAAACATTATAACTGAGTGTTGCCTAAATATCCCAAATGAGCCTCGAGTCAATGTAGTTCTCCCTCCTATAGTGATTGTGTGATTAATGATTATGCAACTAGAACTACAATAATTACAAAATTGATTTAGAGTGTAAAAAATGGATTAAATTGACCTAAAATAAACAAAATTCATAAAATTTTTATAACTATTAAAATGTTAAAAAGTTAAAATAGGAAGTAGTAGTGATATTTTTCATAGTCTGTAGTGTAATTTCTAGAGAGATCTAATCGGAGTGCAATGAGTGGAATTGATATGCCTTTATAGGATATTTTTTAGGATAATTAATATAAATAATTTTAATAAACATTTAGGAGATAAGTTTTTAAATGTCTTGATTTGAAAAAGTGAAAATTGGGATAAGTCCACAATGTGGCTCTATCTGTCTAGTGCAGACTTGTCCTAGAAGACCATATATATGGGGGATAGGTTTAATATGGGCCTATGGGATGAATAAGGATGAATTAAAATGGAATAAGGATGTATGTATGATATTTTTAATTATTATAAGGTAATTAATGATCTCTTATAGATTTTGAGTTAGTGAAAATGGTAAAAATACCATGTGATGATAATGATTCCAAGAATACACATTTTCAAGTGCTTAATGGTTATTTTTATGTGTCTAAATTTTAACCCATTTTATTTTAGTAAATAAAAAACTAAAATTAATATAGTAAATTATATATGAACTTCAGTGTGTATACACTTTGTATTGGGATGAAAATTTTTATTGTGAAAGATCCTTTAATGTAAGAAACTAAAAATAATGTCACAAAAAGTTATATTTTGTCATATTGAAAATTTGAAATTTTATATTTATAATTTACAATAAAGGAGATAAAATTTATCCTTAACTTTGGATATGTCAAAGTGCATGCCCACTTATTAGTACATTTGGATAAGTTTTTAATTGTGATGAATTGAGAGTGATCAAGTCTTAATTTGAAAAATATTGAATGATATTGAGTTAGAAGGATTGAATGCTCCAATTCTCATTTTACTATTAGAGTATTATGTAAAATATTTTAAGGGGTGGAACCATAAACTATGGCCTATTACATATTGAAAAAGTGTAACCATATAAGTTGATTATCACTAAACTCTAATGTGTCCCACTTGAAACTGAGATAAATCACATGGCTACAAATGGATCTAGATTCTATTTCAAAAAAATTTAATTTACAAATTGAAACTTGAGAATTTTTAAAATTCCATAGTATATAAACATGAAAATGAATTAATACCATATCCCACGTATTTATATTTTATTGAAATGATATTTTTAAACTTTAATTTTATTTTGTCACTTTTGATTTTTTCCACTTTTGAAACCTTTTGAAACATTTTGAAACTTTGCCACTTGTAACTTTTGAACTGTTTGGAACATATAATTTTTAATTGTAGTGAAAACTGCACATGCATGACACATGCTACCATAGTCTAAAAATGTTAAATCATATTGTCACTTGAAGACTGTATATTGAAATAAATCTTTAAAAAAACTCATGAGGAGGTTTGAATGTCTAAGGAAGATGATTGTGATTACCCAAATTTGAGATAAAAGACTTAGCCTATAGAATCACTTAATCTCAAAGGAAAGCATATGTGAAATATATAGTACTTTAAATTTATGAAATGGATGGAATTTATAGTATTGACTATAAAATATAATTATCATACAGAACATGTTTTAGATATATATATCATTAAATCATAGAGGAAATAATTTAAACATAAAAGGCCAATGGCCACACACATAATAATCAATCAAGTCTAACATATCCTATAGTAAAATAATAATTTAAATAAATTCATTTAGAAAATGACACAAGTGTAGCTATATATATATATATATATATATATATATATATATATATATATATATATATATATGTCTAAATTTGAATTTTATCAAGTAGAATATCCCATGTAATACATGTGAAAATAATGAGTTACTAAAAATATATTTATATGATAATTAGATAAACATGGTAGAGATGTTGTGGAATACAACCTCATAAAGTTTTCACATAGAAGGAATATATGCCCCCAACTTAGTAAGGTTTTTGGGTAATAAGGGAAGTTTAACATAAAATAATCATGTGAAAGTGCATCTTATATCACACTCAAGTGAATTTTGAGAAACATTGTGTATTGAACCATCTAATATGATATTTTATTAACATATATTAAACAACATATGAAAATAAGTAAGAAATTAAATTTTCAAAATAATTGAGGTCGTGATTTTGAATATTTGAAATATATGCATTTTTTATGTTTTTTTCCCAATATTTGAATGATAAAATATATTTTAAAATAGGGTTGATAATAAGATTATTTTTGAAATTAGATTAAGAGAGATTTGAACAATCCTCAAAAATGTGTAAAAGCATAGTGTGATAAATAAGAAGGAAAGTAATGTTCCCCTAGTGTGTACACAATTTTAAGTCAAATAAATGTATTATGAGTATGATAATTAAGAATTTACATGATCCTTAATTGATAAGAAGATAAATGTTATCATGTAATAATGTGAGATCATGTAGATTCCATATGGTGTAAGATATGCAATATCAATCAAGTAGAGTGGAATATAGATAAGTGTTTTTGATTATTCAAATCAATTCAAAAATATAGAGGTAAGTACAAAATGAAAAGTAAAACTAAGGGATAGTATTATGTTTGGATAAGGTGTATAATAATTTACAATAAATAAAATAATCTATGTTCAAGGTAATTTTAAGTAACTAGCCATTGGTATATGTCATGGGCATGTATGAATAACTTATGGCATGATATTTATAAAATACTTATGGTGTGAAAGAAATTCCAATTGTAGATGGCTTTGAATCTAAACAAGATATATATGATGTAATATAAAAATATGAATTTATATTCTCATGTAAAAATATATCCTCATTTTTAGGAGATTAATATATTGTAACATGTACCTTTACTTGTGGTGAATATCTTTGAATAAATTTTTATGCCTTAGAAGATGAAGTTGTCCTTGTATGTGTCACTTTTGGATTATGGATATTTATCATGCTCTATGAAATAAATTTAATGTGCTCATGTGTAACTACATTATTCTCACAAGAAAATGGATAAACTAATTTTTTTATGATCATGTTCATTAAAAACTAAAATGTGCCTTTGAATATGTAGATCATGCCCTTGAATAGTTCTATAAACTATTTCATTACAATGTTTCTTAATAATTATACTAGGTAACTATTCCATATAGAATAAGTAAACATCATTTGTTCGAAAGGATATTCATATTAGATTCCTTAAATTTTTACCATATTATTATCGTGAATG